>PVJX010008829.1:0-63717 GCA_004027295.1 Dolichotis patagonum
AGACTCTCGGGTCCCAAAGAGACAGCCCGAGATGCTGCTTTCTCATATTGAGTATTCTTATATGACTTTTTCTGCTCAGTGTTAGGTTTGTATGCTATATTCCTATACCCCATGTAGCTAGAGCTCATTGGCATCTTTCTGTGGCACCCCATAACATAAATATACCAAAGTCAGAGAAAGAACATGTATTGGTCATATTGAAATGATAGGGTCATTGCCTGTATGGATAGGTTTCCTGGTGTATTTTAAAATCTGGGAAACTTATGATTCCCTAATGTTTTAAAAATAGGAGAGCACCAGACTCTTTATAGGAGATATCCTTTGCAGAATGATTTAAATAATGAAATGTGACATATTAAGAATGAATTGAAGGAAGATAAAACTGATGAAGTAAAGATACTGTTAGAGTGAATTAGGTTAAAAAGTATGATGTCGCTGACTTCACATGGCAGTAGAGACTAGAGAAACACAAGAATTTAAGAAATGTTAGGAACCTAGAAGCTGTACTACTTGGTGGACCAGGTATGGAGACCAAAGGTAAAGGAGAAGCCAGTATTGGTTTTTGTCTGGCTTTGATCTATTGAGTAGATAATGGAACTGTTCTCTAGTATGAAGAACACTTAGGAAGGAACTGTTTAAATGACCATGAGGGCGTGTAGTAAGGTAATTGGTGCAGATTTGAAGTTGAAACCCCTGTTTAGACATGCAAGAGGCGCTGTTCAGCCAGCAACTGCATATGTGAGTCTAGAGCACCAGGGCTATTTCTGAACTGGAGGTGGGCTTTGCAGGGGGAGGTTTGAAGATACTAAGGAGTGTGTACTTTGAGAAGGGGAGATAGCTAAAGACACAACACAGAGATTCCACAAATGGGTTTGGAGGATAGTGGATAGAAAGGAAAAAGGAAAGTATTCTCCTGAATGTGAGAGGCAAAATTGGTCAATAAGACTAAATGTAATGGGTTCGAGGCAAGAACCCAAAGAAATCCATCAGATTTAGCATCAAAGAAAACATTGGTGACCTTGGTAGAGCCATGTCAGTGGAGTTTAAGTGTAGAATTCAGATTGTAGATGAGCAAAGGCTGGGAAAGTGAGAGAAAGGATGCAGTGAATGTAGACTAGTGTGTCAAGTTTTGGTTGAGTCCAAGAAGAACAGAAGGCAGCAAGGAAATATTTAGAGTTAAGGAGAGTTTCGTTTTGAACATAGAGACGTTAACATTCCCTTTAATGTATGAAAGGGAAACACTTAGAAGACAAACTTAACCAGGAGCAAAAGAGGAGTGATTTGATAAATTAGTGAGGGGGGATATTTAGGATCTGAAACAAAGGTGGAAGGATCAGCCTTCTTGGGTAAGAACAAATTTCTTTTGCACTCAGAAGAGAGCATGTGGATAAAGTGGAAGGCCAGGAAATTGAGGGTGTTTCTGCCACTGTGCTCTAAAGGCATCCTTAATCCCCTGCCACCCATGCTGAGAAGTCTTTGTTATTGTGAGTCACTCAACATCATCTTATCAAGAACTGACCAGTACACTGTGGCTGTGTAAACTTAATTTAATGAAAACTAAATACAATTTTAAAAATTCAGCTGTTAACACTAGCAACATTGTAAAAGTTCAGTGGCCATATGTGTCTAGTGGTCACTATATTGGATGTTGCAGATGCAGACCACGTCATTATTGCAGAGAGTTCTGCTGGCCTCCAGGCCCCTTTAAAATTCCCCTCAGTAAAGCCGCAGCCCTCTTTCTAAATTAGACAGTTATTCTCTGAACTCCTGTGTCTAGATATTCTGATGTTTATTCACCTCTAGTATGAACTACTACAAAGACAGCTTTGAAATATATAAAAATTTCATCTTTATATATCCCACTAGCCAGATTAGTGCCTGATTCACAGCAGTGCTGCAAAAATAGTTGTGAAAACTTCAAATGAACAAAGTGAAAGAGGGTAAGAGAATGAACAAAAGAGGGGATACATTGCTTTGTTTTGGATGTTTAGGCAGTGAAGCTTAGGTGCTTTAGGAATCAGATGAAGTTCTCATCCATCTGCAGGCAGTTTAAAGTTTCCTCTTAGAAATTCTGAACTGTTTTGACAAATTTAATTTCAAAGAAGCTTTCCCCAGATCATTCCATCACTGACATAAAAATTAAAATTATGTCTTCTATGCTGTCCCTAGACTCTATCCCTTTAGATGGGAAACGCTAAATGTAGTGCTTCCCTTTACAATGGTAGAATACTGGAGTGGTACCTAAGTTCATGAACTTAATTCTTTTCATGATTCTGGTTACAAACTGAATTGTATGAGGACTCAGTCAAAATCAGTGGTTAGGTTCAGTGTTGACCTTATGCAGAAATTTGATTCAGTTCTTGTCTAGTTTGGTTCATGACCAGAATTGTGGTAAGAATTAAGTTTGTGAACTGGGGTATCACTGTATTTGCTGAGAGTAATACCAAATAATTTTCCATTAACACCTTACCCTAAGTTTATTAAATCCATATTTTGCACAAACAGGAAGCAGAATTGTGGGAGTTTGGAACAGAGTTAATTGTTGAACTGTAGGTGGTAAAAAAAAAATCTGGAAAAGGGATTCTATAAATAATAATGTCAACTTATGCTTTCTTTTATAATCAGCTTTTGTCTCTTCTTTTTTTTTCCAAATCCATTTTATTCCAAAGAGAAAAAAAATAAAATTTTAAAACACATCATGTATACATTCATGTCATACATGGAGCTCATGTGGCATTCTTCACTGTGATGATTGGTACATGCTTATCTAAATACCAGCCTAACGCATGCAAAATTAGAGAATTAAATCTACATCTGCATCAGGGGGTAACAATGGTGCATACATTGCACATTGTCATCCCCAAATCCTTCACCCAGAGCACAAAACATCTGCATTCAATTGTCCGAACAATATCAGCACAGATCTTTCTCTTCAGTGAACTCAGAGAAATCAGTAGTGTAACTATTTTAAGTATATTTTTATGTACATGTACATACACATATTTTGTCTCTTTCAGCTTCTCACAGTAGTGAGACAATATGTTTATACATGTGTGTCTTATTTATTTCACTTATGAGTATGCTCTCAAGTTGCATCTGTTTACCTATAAAAGTCTTTAGTTTATCTTTCTTTATGGCTCAGTAGTACTCCATTGTATAAAAATATCACACCTTTTTTATCCATTCTTCAGTTGATGGGCATTTAGGTTGCTTCCAAGATCTAGCTCTTAACAAATTGTGCTGCTATAAATACAGGTTCACATATATCATTGTGGTATGATGTTTTTAATTCTTTTGGGAAGATACCCAGAAAGGGAATAGCTAGGTCAAATAGAACCACTAATCCTAGTTTTTTGAGGAATCTCCATACTGAATTCCAAAGAGGTTGCACCAGTCTATACTCCCACCAACAGTGGAGAAAGGTTCCTTTTCTCCCAGAGTCCCTCCAGCATTTGCTATTGGTTGACTTTTTGATACTAGCCATTCTTTCTGGGGTAAGGCAGCATCTGAGTGTTGGTTTAATTTGCATCTCTCAAATGACCAATGATGTTAAACATTTTTTCTTGTATTTATTTGCTGTTTGTATTTCCTCATCCAAGAAGTGTCTATTCATCTCAGATGCCCATTTTTGGATTGTGTCTTTAAATCTGGGAGGGCTGATTTGAGGTCTTTATATGTTCTCAATAGCAATCCTTTGTCTGAGGTGCAGCTGGCAAATATTTTCTCTCACCCTTGGGCTGTCTCTTCACTCTGTTCATGGTTTCTCTTGGTGTGCAAAAGCTTTTCAATAGGATAGGATCCCAGTTGTTGATCCCTTGCGATAGTTCCTGTGCAGTCGATGATTTATTCATAAAGTCTATACCTACATCAATGTCTTCAAGAGTTTTACCTACTTTATCTTTCAGAAGATTTAAAGTTTCTGTTTTACTATTAAGATCTTTGATCCATTCTGATTGTAGCTTAGTGCATGGTGAAAGATATGGGGCAAGTTTTAATCTTCTGCATGTGTAGAGCCAGCTTTAGTTAGATCACAGATGATCAGATCTTGGACTATAAGAGAACATTCATGTCATACATGAGCTCATGTGGCATTCTTCACTGTGATGATTGGTACATGCTTATCTAAATACCAGCCTAAAGCATACAAAATTAGAGAATTAAATCTACATCTGCAAAAATACTATACATTTCCAGGTATCCTGAAGAGGATTTGAGGTCAACTTCTTAAGTACCATGCTTTTCTCTTCATCCAACAAAACAAGTTGACCTAAGTGTGTTTTCATTTAGAGCATGGGCATTTATAACAAAAGGTTTCTTTGACCAGCTGATAAAATGTGAAGTGAGGGAAATAGCATTCACATTGGCAATGTAAGGCTATCCCTTCTTGGTTAGCAAAGCAGTCTTGCTTGAAATCAGATTTCTCAGATAACAGTTACTATTTTTTTTAAATTCGGAAAATAGCCAGGGTAACAAAAGATCCAAAATTAAAATACAGCCTACAGAAATTATTGTTGGTGTATTTCTTGACACCTTGCCAAGGTTTGTTTATGTTACTCTGTTGCTTAGTGGAGACGCTTAGTGTGTAAGTGCTCAGTGACCTCCAAGACATGGCCTAAAGATGGTGGAGGTTCCCATATGGATATTATCTTGAGGAACAAAGTCATGTTTATTGCTTCATTTGAAGAGTTTGTAATGGGATGTCATAACAGGCTTGTTAAGTATGTAGATAATGAAAACAAAGTCTGATTTATAAACAAAAATGGGGGGAAAAGGTGCACAGGAAGTCAGCATTTCATGCATGTGCTTTGCGTTTGTGTTGTGGATATTTTCTTTGTCACTGATGCCTTTTGGTTTTCCATGTCAGGGTCACTACGTTCTGTCATAGCTGAAGAATCCCATCCTAAGGAAATAAAAACTCAGTTTATGGAACTTCTAAGGTCTTTAATGTCTGTCATGGAGCATATAAAGGACAAGAAACTATGATCTCTACCCAGAGAGAATTCTTTTCTGAAATAATTAGTGAACAGTTAACAGTTAAGCTTGTGCTACTAAGAAAACTATACTTTTAAGACAGTCATTTAATTTTTGAGGTAGGGTTTAATCCTGAAGCAGCATAGAAGTTGAAATCATCACTGTCCTTGGAGAACAGTAATGTGCTTGAAGCAGAAGCCAGATGGTGAGCATCCTGATTTCGCTGTGTAGCAGATTTCCATCTGGGGCCTGTCATAGGCAGTTCTCAATGGAAGAGCTCACTTCTACCTTTACCTTTCTCCCGAAACACATGCCAGGAGGAGGAATGATCCCAGGGCTGCCTTTTGAGCACTTCTACTTCCCTGGAGCCTTCTTCTGTTTCTTCCTCTTTGGTAATGCAAGGACATCAGTTTGAGGGTTTGCTGAAAGCATGAATTATTTCATCCTTTGTTTACAAATGTTTCACTGGGATATGTGGGTAGGCATTGTTCCAAATAGCTTTAGATAGACAGGTATCCTGGGTGTTGGGGAGTAAAAGAAGCTCTGTGTCATCTTTATTCCCCATGCTTTCCCAGCAGTATCTTAGGGCTAGCCATTAAAGTGAGACAAGAATCTTTTGGGGCAAACACCTATATCAAATTGTCTATATAACTATCTATTTCTTTGTTTCAACTGTAAGAAGAATTCTGTCAGGACTCTAAGCTAAGCATTACTAGAAACCTTTGTGTTTGCCATGTTTCTGACCTGGAACTGAGCATCCCCAGCAGGGTTTATGTCCTACCATGTTAATTTGAACATGTGATATGACCTCAAATTGAGCATGCTCAGAATTATGTCCATCATCTTTCCTTCCTGAACCATGATCTTAAACTGAGCATTCTCAGAATTGCAGTTCTTGAACATGTACTTTTTAGGTTTATAGTTCCCCGTGTTTATGTTCCCCATGTTTCCTTTTCCTTTGTTCAGGGACAACATTTTTCCTTTACAGAAGGCTTCCTTACCCTCCTTCCTATAAATTTTTTTTCTGTTCTTTTATGTTCTGGTTGTATTCATTATATTTGGATACGTTAGCAGTAGAACAGTCAGGAAAGAACTCCTGAATAACCAGACTGATGAACAGAAATGCTGACCTACTGAAGAGTTATCACATGCCTGGAATAACTTCGCTTTGCTCTGCTTTTGGCATCCATGTTAATCGCTTTTTAAGATAATGTCCTTTGGGTCTTAGTTCAAGGGGTGCTTCTACCATGAAGCCTTGTGTGTGTATGTGAGTGTGTGTTTTGTGGGGAGGCACAGACCTGGTGCTAGAGATGGAACCTAGGGCTTCTCTAATGCTAGGCAAGTGCTCTATCACTGAGCTACATCCCCAGTCCACCATGAAGCCTTTTCCCTTGGAGGGCAAGATGCTGCCCTTCATTTGTACTGAACAAGTCCATCTTCTACTATAGCTGTGGATCCCACCTCTTCTCTTTAAGGATAGAACTTGTCATGTTCATCTTGACATCTCAGTGCCTGCCATAGTGACCGGATTTGGGAAAATGAAGGAGTGCCCAAGCGACTTCCAAAATATGTTATCAAAAAGTGGCACAGTTTGTGATAGCTAAGTCTTGGAAGCAATCCAAATATCCATCAACCAATGGCTGGATAAAAAAGATGTGATTTTTTTTTAATATAATGGGGTATTACTCAACCATAAAGAAAGATAAAATTGAAACATTTATACTTAAATGGATGAACCTAGATATCATAATCATAAGTGAAATAAATCAGACACACATGTATAAACATCGTATTATCTCTCGGATGTGAGAAACTGAAAATGTAAGTAAGAACATAAATGTGTGATAGATTTTGTGAAATGGTAAGAAACTGTTCAAAAGAAAAAGAGAAATAAGGAGAAAGGGAAAGGAAGGATGGAAGGAAGGAAGGGAGGGAAAGAAAGAACTGAGAAAAGGATAAAATGAAAACTGAGCTTTGTGAGCAGGATGGGGAAAAGAGTCTACAGAGGGAATGGGAATGGAAAAAAGAGGAATCAAGATATATCATGTACAAATACATTCATTATAATGACCATAATCATTCTGTGTACATAAATTATACCAATAAATTTAAATTAAACAGAAAAAAAATAGACCAAAGCTTGTGTCTCTGCCATCTCTAGCTCCTCATCTTCCTCCTCATAGGGACCAAGGGCAGCACCCTGTGCTGACAGGTTTGTGCCCTCCTGCACTGGACGCTTTCCTCAGCCTTAGCAGGGCACATCAGGCTATAACATACTTTCGCCAGCTGCTCTAACGAGAGCATTGCTCACCTCCTCAGGCAGGATGGCAGTGTAGGGGGCTGTGACTGCTGAAGTGAAACCCACCTCTCCAGTTTGGGAAAGGCCTAGAGCTACAAGCATCCTTGCTGGTCACTGGAGAAAATGAGGATACTGGTGTGACCTCTGAGAGCTCTGTAGCAATATCTAACCAAAAGTGAATATATTTTAAAAGACTTTGCTAGTAGCCTAAAGATATATTTAATATTAAGCTGATAATACGAGTCAGTATACAGTTGAATTGGTAAGAATTGAGCATTAGGTCTAAGCATCTCCAAATGAGTCTTATGAACAGTAGTTTGAATTGAACTCTGAAGCAAATGCTTGTTGAAACCGTCATATAAAGGGAAGTGAAATTTTGTCCTTTACTAAGTATTCCATGTATGCTTGTTTAACGTCTATTGAAGAGGAGTTCTATTACAGGTGACTGTAGCCAGTTCTACCAAGTATTAGCTGGTATCGGAGGAGGGGTAAATGTGATCTTTTATATTAGGCTAGTAGTGTGGACTATGGAAAAGACCACTTTTGGACCCTAATGTACTCTTTTTGGATACAGATCTGTTTTGCACATGCTTCATTTCCAGCTCTGTGCAGAGGAGTGGCATCCTCCTTGCTGGTAGGAGTAGGGCCTCTGTTTACATTTCTCTTGGCCTCATGTGGCCTGTTAGCAGTGCATGTCCTGTGGAATGAAGGCGAGCTTTTCCATTTCTTCTGCTTACTTTCTCTGTTGGACCCTGCTCACTTACCTGCCTAAGGTGAGATACACAGTACTGGCGAGACATGGGAGAGACTTTTCTCCATTTTTCATTAAAAAGAAGAAAAAGATAATATCAGTGGTTACACTCATCTGAATATCAGGCTTTCCACTTCAATTTTTTAAAATAGCCCTATGGCCAGGGATGTAACTTAGTGGCATAAGCACCTGCCTGGGAAGTGCAGGGTTGTGAGTTTGATCCTGGGTACCGACATAAATAAATAAAAAATAGTCCTACCAATTCATCCCTTATGGATTTAGAAATCGAGGCATAGAGAGATTGAGGACCTTCAGAAGCAGGAAGTCAGGACAGTGTGTTAGATGTCTCCCTCAGGTACGGGCACCACCTCAGGACTCCTTCAATGGTTATCTCTTGTCTGGTAAATCACTAGCTCAGTCTCTAGTGATTTAACAAGGGTACAAAGTTGTGTGTCTCTCAAAACCACATGGGTATGTTTCCTTATAAAATATAAAGAGTTTTCTGGGATGGGAGAAAGAACCAACAACTTTGTAGTAGAAGAGAATGCTAATTTTATTTTGTGTTCTTGTTGGATTTAATAACAATGTAGGAACATACAATTATCTAGTAGATAATTCTATAATTACTTAAAGATGAACAAAAACTTAAAAATAACCCAGAAAGTGAAAGGTCTTGGAGAAGAGAGGTATTTCCCCTGAGGGAGGATAGAGACTATTTAAATCAGATGTTTTTATGGAGAGATGAGCCGTCTTTATCTCTAAAGGACAAATTCGGCCTTCTTTCATGGATAAAAGAGAATGATTGTTTTAGAAATCATAATAAAAACTTTATTTACTAAAACCTTAGCCAAAGACCTGAGTGTATCAGTTGACATTAATTCAAGAATCCTCACAGCATTTAGCTTCTCTCATTTCTTCCACTACCTACAGGACAGCTTCAAGCCCCAGGGACCGAATTCTGTGCTCTGACATTGGAAGCTTTGGGAATAACCACTTACTTTCTCTTAGTGGTCACTCTGGAATTTTCTGAGTGGCTGCTTAGCATTTGGCTATGGGAGACTCATACCCTAGATTTGTTTAAGGAGAGTTTAAATATTTTGTCCTGTTAGTCCTCTGTGTGTCATAATAAATAACATATTAAGTATTCATTTCTGGGAAGCATGTACGTGCAATTTCAGCATTTTCTTCTCTGGTCCCTTGAATAACCTCATGAGGCGAATGGACATTGCCACTTTACTTTATAGTTCAAGACAAAAAGAGATGTTTAGTAAATTGTCCAAGGGTGTTGAGCCTAAAAGCTGAGCTTTGATCCTGTTCTGTCTTATATCACACCTGAGGTCTTATCCATTAGGTTCCACTGTGTTTTGTTTTGTCAGACCACATGTTCTGATTTGGGGTTGGAAGCAATGGACTTTCATATATCTTTCCTCTCCAAGGTAATTTATGTCCTACAATGCCTGGGCTGCTTTGACCTCTCTGGTCTTCTGATGCTACCTCCTTGGTTAGCCCTGGCTTCTCTCTCTGTAGTCAGTCCTCCTCCCTATGCCTGTCACTTTTCCAAGTCTATCTCATGCCTCAAAGATTCTGAGAAGACTTATGGCTATTCTGGCTTATGTTGTTGTACTTCCCTGATATTTCACTCAGGATTTTTTTTATACAATGTCTTATTATACTCACATTTTCTGTATTTCATGTGTTTTGTTTTCACAGTGTTGTTTTACCTAGTTCTTTGTATAAAGGAAAGCATGTTAATTTGTTTGTCTCGGTTGCTTTTTATGTTGCTGAGACAGAATACTTGATACCTACAAGTTAAAGGAGGAAAGGTTTATTTCAGCTTGTAGTTTGTAGAGGCTGCAGTCCTTAGATGGCTGTCTCCAAGGTAGAGGGGTATCACAGAGGAGAACGAGCCCATGATAGGGCAGGCAGGAGGCAGTGAAGAATTGGTGACAGCAGCAAGCTTCCTTCTGCCTTTTATCCCATCTAGGCTATAAGCTTTTTCAGTAGTGCCACCCACAGCCGGGACAGGTCTTCCAGTTACACACACCCATAGTTATGCTGAACCTCCAGCATTCAGAAGGCAGAGGCAGGAGGATTGCCACAAGTTCCAGACCAGCCTAGGCTGCATAGTGAGTTCAGGATCAGCCTGAACTGCATAGCAAGACCCTATCTCAAATAAACAAACAAACAAAAATAATATGCTGAGCCAGTCATTGGACTAACTTTATCACAACCTTAATCCATCCTCACACATCCTAATCCACATTTACATACTCAAGATCCAGCCACCTCCAAAAAACTCCCAGCCGTGAACACATGGGTTACATCACAGCATTGTATTAGATTGTTGTTGTTGTTGTTTGTTGTTGTTGTTGTTGCTGTAACAGAATCCCCAAGGTAGGCTATTCATGAACAAAAAAAGATTTATTTAGCTCAGAGTCTTGGAAGTTCAAGGGCATGGCACAGGCATTGATTCAACTCTGATGAGAACCCTCTTACCTGCAGCACATCATGAGGGGTGACAGTGGCGGGAGCATGTGAAGGAGTGAGTGACCACATCTCAAACAGGAAGTCAGAGAGCGATTCAGGTTAGGTTCCAGGTCAGGCCTTCATTATAACTTGCTCCTGGGCAAACTCCCTTTGGGAGACCAATGTTCCTTCCAAGAGCAACACCCCCAGTGACCTGAGGACATCCTGCAAGAGACAGTAGTACTCACATGATAGCATTTATTCATCTAGTAGTTTGACTCTGCACATGAATACTAAGAATGTCAAAAATTTTTAAAATAAATATAAAGATCACTACTTTGGATCTTCAGTGAAATTCTAACGGATCATGATGGAAGAAGGAAGGAAGAAAAAAGGACCGGATGAAGGGGAGAATGTTGGGAACCTTGTATACCATCTCCTGGTTGGTGGTTGAGAGGCAGAAGTAGAATAAGGAAAAGTGGCTGACAGTCATGAGCAATGTGTGTCAGTGAACTGCTGCAGCACTTAACTTTATCATCCTGCCAACTTAAAAGATTCTAAGATTTGCATTTTCCTTTGGGTCCTCTGAAACGGAGGAAAACCACTCTACTAATGTTAGTAAAGGAAACCAAATGGAATTCACATTTGAAATAACAAATACTCTCTTGCACATGATGGGCACTCACATGAATGGGGGGAGGGTCGGATACCTTTTTGATATTTTGTATCCAATCTTAGCATATTTTATCTATTTTTAAATGTTTCAAATATCTGTAGATGTTTGAATTTTTCTGTACAAGCAAGTTGATCAGTGGATGAATTCACTAATTACTTAAAGATGGGCAAAGCAGAAAAGATCTTTTGGGAAAATGGCCAAGGAGAGTATTGAAGACTATGTATGAAAGGAGATACAGTTTGTTCTAAAATTTCAAATATTTAATGAAAATTCCTGGATTAACAAAATGGAGTGTGCACTCCCCCCCATTCCATTGTGGTCTGGGCTAGGTATATGCTTCCTCTGTACAAGTTTTGCTGTTAGATATGGTAAGTAATGAATGCCATTAAAAGAAAATTGAGGCATAACTAATAAAATAGAACATGAGCCCCATTTAAAACAAGGAAATAGGACCCCTCAACAACCCTCATCATGCTTGAAATCTTTTAAGGAAGATGGATTCCTAGGCTTTGCGTCAGAGATGAGGACTCTCAGTGCAGACCTTGGCAGAAGATTAACTAGCTCCACTGAAGGAAAGGAAGGAAACTGCTCTGAAGGGAGAAACTATAAGCAGAGAAGTTGGTGATGACCAGCCTAGGGAGCTGGAGGGGAATAGCGGCAGGTAGAGAAAGGTATTATTATTATTGGGTACAATATGATATTTTAACATATGTATATAATGTGCACTAATTACATGCTAATTTTTAAAAAGTTTAAGGTATGTGACTCACCTATTTCCTTAGCAGCTTACCCGGTAAGCCCTGTGTACCTCATTTCATAGTGTGTAGTGATGAAGATGGAGGGTAGGAACTGCAGAAGAGTTGTAACAGGGCATAATGACACATTGCTGTAAACCCAGAACTCTGGTAGACTGAGGCAGGAGAATTGCAAGTTTGAGCCCAGCCTGGGAGAATCTCAAAAAACAAGAGAGGTAGCTGAGATGTAGCTCAGTGTGAAGGCATTGTGTCCAGTCATCATTACTACAAACAACAACATATACACACACACACGCACACAGCCCCCAAGCTATTTCAGTTTTAGTCTGCATTACTGCTTTTGTTTTCCCATGGTACAGTAATTGTATTAATGTTAGATGCCTACTGGGTCCCAAACTACGACATGGTTTTCAGTTGAGAAGTTGCATATATATCATTTCTTAAATTACCTCATTAGTTCTAAATAAAATGATGGACTGAATGGCATCCAGCCTGAGACCTGACATGTAGTAATTTATTAAATCTTCATAATATAATTTACAAATCCTTTGCTACCCAGTTTTCATCTTTTCTGCCACCCTCGCCTGCCTTCTTGCTTCCTGCCATCATATGTGTGACCAGAGTTCATTTGGCTGGCTGGAGGAGAGAACGTAAATTTAACCAGGGACAAAAGAAAACTGGAAGTAGATGAAAAGTAGATTTAGTAATAAAGGAGGAGAAGGAGAGGAAAAAGTGGAAAGCAGTGAATTCTTGAATTCAGGGCTGGGTAAGACAGGTAAAAGCAGCACATAGTTGGCTGGCACAGCCCCTATCTGTGACAGTGTGATTCAGGGTCCAGCAATTTCATGAACAGGGCAGCTTCTTCACAGTGTCAGGTGACTGAGTCATGGCAGGGGTGGGGTGATCATTGAAGAATGGGGCCATTTTAGTGAGATCAACCTGCTGCTATCTTCTCCAGACTTTGCAAATCACTGGTTTTGCAAATTAGGTAATGCCTAGCAGTAAGTCCCTCTGTGCTTAAAGTAGCTACTGTGGCTTTTGCTTGCCTTTGCTGCCCCACCCCATATAGTACTGTTACTGGATAGAAGAGAGATGGATGCCAGAGGAGCAGCGCCATCATGGCCACCACTGACCCAAACTCCATTTCTTTTCCGTTATCAAGTTTGCTTTTATTTCTTTCTACATCCTTTTGAAATTCAAGCAGTCAGGTTTCTCAAGAAGAGGTTAGAAGTAAACTACCTACCCTTGTCTCAAGATGATTAGGAAGGATTCTCATATTTTGGAATCTTTGACCTTGGTTCAGTGACTTTGGGTAACTGTGATCCGTGTCTCTGAAGCTGAATTCTCTTGTCTGTAAATGGATAGAAATAAGACTTCACAGGTTTGCTGCGAGGATTGATATACTATATTCCTGTTCCACTCAGTGAGTGCATGTTTCTTTCTCCTTTAGGACTTACTCTTCCCCATTTTGTTCTTTGTGTGACTCCATGTTACATAGATTAATAGCTAATGTTAATTGAACTACTCTATTTGGAGCCCAGACATACAAAGTGATTTATAGGAATTAACTTGTTCAATCCTCTCAACCTCATGAGACAGGTGCTTTTACTTTATAGATGAAAAAACAGAGACCTGGAGGGTTTATGTAACTAGCCTAAGTTTACACAGGTAGTAGTAGAGCTGAAATATGAATCTACCAGCATATCATCAAAGCCTGAGCTCATAGTCTCTGAGAATTCAGCTGCTTTATTCCTAGCACTTAGGCCAGCTCACAGGACTAAATGCATAGAAAAGCCCTTAGTAGTTGAATAAAATGTGCTGCCTTTCCTTTGTGAAGATTACTTAATGTGGCTTTGGAACTCATACTGCTTATCCACTGCATCCATCTGTTTGTATGGAGCCATGCATGTGTTATGGCATCTTTGTGACAAGCACCTTTATTGGTGACACTGTGATTGAGTGTATCCCAAGCTGTGGAACAGAGGTTTTGCCTACATGGTACTGGGGGTTTCCTAAGAGGTTCGACCTGGGGATTTTGTTTGTAGCTGTTTAGTCAGATGAACCATACTGCTTCTCATTTGCATACCTTGTACGAGGGTGGATTAACTAAAAAATAGACAAACTCAAAGAGAGACAACTCAAATTGAACTAACTCAAAAATAAACAAAAGCTCCTCAGAACACTTGTCTGAGTTCCAACAGGAGATATCTTTTCAGTACTGTGAGAAATTATCTTTGAGGGTTTGGGAAATTTGATGTAACAATTTAGCTTCTAAAGTAAAATGGGAGTCATTTGCCGCTTAGAACTTGTCCTATATCATAGCCCAGAATGATTTCCTGCCCAATTAGTCCTAGCATGGTTCTGAAATACTGAGTTCTTTCATCTAAAACTATTACAGTTGATTCAGATAGTGAAGTGTAAATACTTGCCAAATGATCAGTTTACATAAATGGTTCCATATATACTTATAGAATCAGAAGAGAGAAACTAACAATTCAGCAAAAATATTTTTACATAGTAGGTTTTTGCCATTGTGACCTATTCTCAGCTGGCCTAGGGTCTGAGAAGTGGAGCCTGACATTTATATTTTCTGTCCAGTCATCTCCCCCCACTAGATCCCCCTTGCTGCAGAAACACTGGAATGTTTCTAGCTATACCTTTAAAAAAGACTCTGCTCCCTATATAGAAATGGGAAGAAAATTACAGTGCAGACCACTACTCTATGCAAACCTTGTTTATTTACCACACTTTTTTGTTTGCTATTATTGTAAACAAAATGTTCAAATGGAGAATACAGAATTGAGAGACCTACAGAACAACAGCTACTGTGTAGAATATCTTGAATATGTTTTAAAACATGTTTCTTAAAAAATGAAAATTTCCTAAAAATCTGTGGTTTTGTACACTAACTTCACTTTTCATCCATTTCCTAGAAGCATCAAAATCCTAAGAGTGTCAACAGAGAGAGTTATCTTACTTATAAGACTTTAAGCATTCAGTCGCACCAAGCTGTGGAAAACAGTTCAATAGTTGAAAATATTGTACATAGATACGCCCATGTTTACCTTGTACATTATTCTTTAATGCTAAAAATTTGGAAAGCCAATAGTAGCTGGTCATGGTGTGGATTCAAGGCCACACAGACAAAAGAGAGGGAGAGATGATCTGGATTGAAAGAAGGCGCCCTGGTTTCCAGTAATGGTGACAATGAAAATGGAAAACACTCATATTGCACATTGAGAGACTTGGTGCTAAGTGATCAAAGGCAAATAATTTGCCTGCTCAGAGGGCAGAAATGAGATCAAAGTCAAGTTTTTCTGATGCTGTGACCCACAAGGTGAATTCTGATTTTGTGGAAGAGGAAAGAGTAGATCTTTGTTAAGAATACAGTGCAAAAGTTTAGGTAAGCCTTGTTTCGTCACACTTTCCTGGTAGATCACCTTTAAGAGCTGATACTCTTAACACGTTCCTGTTGGCTTGACCCACCAGTGATACATGTATGACTGTTCCATTGGGCGGCTCGGACCACCAGTGCCCAATGGGACAGTCATGCAGTAGACTCTATCATGAATGTGCAATCCCTTGGCTACTACTATCTCTGGCAGCAACTGCCAAAGACAGCCTCACATGGCCACATATAGGAGCAAGTCTAGGTTAAAGTGCACCATGGATGCAGTGTACAGCACAGCGGAGATAAAAGTCTACATTGGTGCTAGCTAGTTGACAGTCTGTTCTAATTTTAGGAAATCCATACTTATTTTTGATTTTTGAATGCAGAGGGTTGAACCCAGGGCCTCAAGCTCACAAACTCAAGCTGTTCCACTGAGCTATATGCCCAGTTTCAGTACTTTGTAAACAGAGCAATTAAATGTTGATTAACTTTGCCAAACAATTTGTTTTATCCAAGGATACCCTTCGTGTCCGTTTTCCAAATTGTAGAAAAGCATACACAACATCAAATTTATCATGTGTACTGTTGTGAAACGAGTAGTTCATTGGTATTAAGAACACTTGTGTTGTGCAACCCTCACCACCCTCTGCCTCCTGAGTATTTGTTTCCCCAGCTGAAGCTCTGCACCTAGGAAACTAAGTACTCTTTTCCACCTCTGACAACTGCCATTCTGTATCCTGCCTCTGGGAATTTGACTGAGCTATCCCTGCCCTATTCTTTTAAATACTGTAATTAGATCTGTGCATACTATATAACATCAAACACATTTTCAGGAACTTATCTACACGGTTTTTTTTTTTTTTTGAAAAATTAGAAGAAAAATGTAGCAAAGGCAGTAAGATAATTTTTGGAGACTTGTCTGTAACCAGAAGATAGAATATCAAAATTCCCTTTGTTTGGGTCCCCAAGGTGACGAGAACCATGAGGAGAGAGATAACTTGCTATTTTATAGGAGGTTGCCTTGGCTTGCTGGTGAAGCAAACATTTCCTGAAGATTTATCCAGACTTTTGGAGACTGAGCATAGTGGGAGACTGTGTCTTACCTGAGATTTTTTTGGCAGAGAAACAGTATGTGTGTATCTGTGTATTTTAAGGGTTGGTTTTTGAATATACAGGGAACAGTTAGATTCTGCCTTTGGAATGGGACAGTCCCTTGGGAAGTGGCAGCTGTGCTGGTGCCCACTAAAGTGTGGGTTCTTTCTTTCTCTCTTTTTTCTTCCTTTTTTATACTGGAGATCATGATCTGTGATCTGCCTGATTCTCAGAAGGTACCAGAACTAACCAGTTACAGCTTGTATAACTAACTGATAAAAGCTGGGTAATACTAACAGTCTTGATTTTAACCCCCAACCCCCATTTAAATGTTCAAAGGCCAGCACAAATCAAGAATCTTAGCACCATTCAAGCCAAAAGTGCCTGCAGCCAAGATTGTAAAAATTACAGATATATCCCAGGAGTTTGCAGAACTTCTGGTCTTATCTCATATAGGAACACTTGTTAGGTTTTCTTAACAAAATAGGATCATATTTCCGGTGTCTGCGCTACTGAAGGAAGATGGCCGTGCAGGTAATTTAAAACATCTGATAGTGCATACAATTTCGAATTTAGAGTTGGTACTGGAATGCATTATAAAAGTTGTTTTTGGCAGTACTTTAAACCTTGTATTCATGTTTTTCTTACTCTAATCTGAAAATTAGAATGTTCTTTGATCGTGCACCATTTAATGGTGTTATGGAATTGTGCTGAGTAGCAGAAAAATGCTAACTAATGATTTAAGGATGCCTGTGTGTAAACATAATCCAGGAAACTGAGAAATAGCCAGGCACTTAATGTTTTATTTTTTTCCAAAAAAACTTTTTACCATAAAATGAAACATTATCCAGAATATCACTCAGAACAACTACACAGAATAACTCTTTCGCTATTACTCAGGTCAAGAAATACAGCTTTGTCTGCAGCTGAGAAGTCTCTCCATATACCAGGTCCTAGGGTGAAAATCCTTCCATCTGTTCCATGTCACCTCTTTCCTGATGGGCACCTCCTTGCCCATCTTTTTGTTTTGTCACTCATGTGTGCAGGTCCTGGAGGCATTTGTCTGTTGAATTTTTTAAAATTCAAGATGTCATCTCCTTTTTCTTTTTACAGTTTACCTCTTGAAGTTTCTTAGGCACTTTTGTCTAGAGAGTTTCTCAAAGTTGGATTTTGTTGATGGCCCCTCAACCTTAAGGTGATTTTTGCTACATGAAACATTAACATGGTTCCAGAAGACAAAACAACTCAAAAGTGTACTGAAAGTTGCTACTCACCACTCAAATCCCTTATTCACTTCTGCTTACCAAGACTCATTAGTTTTTTTCTCATGCTTCTTTCTGCAAAAATCAGCATATACACATATATCTGTATACAGTTCTACCCCTTTTTCAAATCATAGTGTTCTTTTGCACTTATCAATATAGAGTGGGAATCATTTTATCTCAGTAAATGATGATCTTCATTTTTTATAGCTGCAGAATATTCACGTGGCTATGCTGTAGTTTATTCAAAATAAGTATATATATATATATATATATACTTTTTCCAGTATTTTGTAATTATACATAATCCTGTGATGATTTGCCTTGTGCACTTTTTTCATTTTGTTTGAAGCATGTATTTCTCTCTCTCTCTCTCTCCCTCTCTCTCTTTCTCTCTCTCTCCATACTGAGGATTGAACCCATGGCTTTTGCACTGAGCTATATCCTAGTCATCTCTTTTTTACTTTTTATTTTGAGACAGGGTCTCACTAAATCACCAAGTAGCCAGGCTGAGCTCAAATTTGGCATCCTCCTCCCAGAGAGCTGGGATTACAGGTGTGCCCTATCACGTACAGTTTGAAACGTGATTTCTTAAAACTAAGATTATGGAGTTGACAGAAATACATTTGTAGGGTTTTTTTTCAGATGTTTCAGATGTTCTCTGCTGTCTTCCCTAAGAGTTTTACCAGTTTGCATACCCTCCAGCAAAGTATGGGCATGCCCGTTTCTCTACAGCCTTACCAAGAAGGTTTTAGAGCTCTTTAATTTTTCCAAACTGATATACAAGGTGATGTCTCAGTCTAACTTTAATTTCTTTTTCTCTTATGAATAAAAC
This sequence comes from Dolichotis patagonum, assembly GCA_004027295.1. Taxonomy (NCBI): domain Eukaryota; kingdom Metazoa; phylum Chordata; class Mammalia; order Rodentia; family Caviidae; genus Dolichotis; species Dolichotis patagonum. The sequence goes on from PVJX010008829.1 coordinate 18,499, forward strand.
TAGACCTCTTTTAATGCATTTAAGGATCATTTTTATGCCATATGAGTTGTCTGTTCATGAATTTTTTTCTGTTTTTTTACTAGGCTCTTTGAACCTCCCTCTCTCCAATTTTTTATTTTGTATATATAATGCATACAGTATACAAGGACTTGAAGCCTTTTGTTTATGGTTTTTGTTGTATTTTCTCCCAACTTTTCATTTGTCTTTTGATTTTGCTTATGACATTTTTCATTATGCAAAATTTTAAAATTATGTAATCACATTAATCTTTTTAAAAATCACACTTGGAATTTGATCATATTTAGAAAGCTGCTTTTTACACACACATTTTAGAGAAAGTTCCCTCATATTTTCATCTAGCATTTTGTGCTGTTTTTACATTTGTATCTCAGATCCATTTGAAATTTATTCTTATATAGTAAAGTCAAGCTCTTTTTGAAAATGTCTATTCAATTGTTCTAGTATTAATTTATTAAAAAATCTTTCCTTGCCCCAGTGATTCAAGATAGTACATTTCATATACTGAACATTCAGGGTATCCAGGTATACTTCTGGATTTTTAATTCTATTAGTATCATGTGCTTGTACTACCTTGTTTTAATATAAAAAAGCATTGTGGTATGTTTTCATATCTGATAAATATGTTTTCCCAGCTTTCCTTTTTATTGTTTTCTTAACTATTCTTACATGTTTGTCTTTTCTCTGTGGCGTTTATTATACTTTAGCTCTGTCTTAGGTATTTTCTTGTTGCTCAGGGGACAATACTTTGGCACCCACAATTTAAAGGGGGAAAGGTTTATTTTGCTTCACAGTTTGTAGAGCTTTCAGTCCAGACATCTAGCTCTGAAGTGGAAAAATGGCAGAGAAGAAACAGCTCATAGTATGGTAGCAGAAAGCAGAGAAAGGGATTGAGAGAAACAGAGAGATACTTTTCCAGGCCACGCCCCCATAACCCACCTCTTCCAATCAGACTTCACTCCCCTAGGATCCAATCACCTCCCAGAATCCCCACCTATGGGCACATGAGGCTTTTGGGGGTCACCTAGATGTAAATGATAATAAGCTCCATAAAAACCAAAATTCTTACGTATATTTTTATTAGAGCTAATAATTTTGTTGGAATTTAGAAATTAATTTGCACAGATCTAATATCTTTATGATGTTGAGTAATCCTGTCCAAAAAATAAAAGATACCTATTTGTTGTAATCTACTCTTTGTCTTTTAAAGGTGTCTTAAAATATTCTTCATAGAAGTTTTGCAAATTTTTCATTAACCTTATCTGTAAGTATGTTATCTTTGTGGCTCTTTTATATGCCACTTTACTGAAGTATTTTACTATGGAGATACTTTGTTCTTTCGTTCTTAGGTTTTTCTAGGTTTGTGTCTGGATGCCCCCTGCCCAGTCCAAGGCCTCATGCAATCATGGGGGCAGGTTTCTAGAATTTGTGATTAGGGGGCCAGGGATTTAGCTCAGCGGCATAAGCACCTGCCTTGTAAGCGCATGGTCGTGAGTTCAATCCCCGGTACCAAAAAAATAATAATAATAAAATTTAAAAAAAAAGAATTTGTGATTAATTCATGATCCAATCCTGGGGTTATGGGTGTGAGTGCTACACCCACCCTAGGCTGGGTGGCCTACATATACTATTAGGGACAGAAAGAGTCTTCTCTCCACACCCCTCCCTTTTTACTCGTGTTGTCTTTGCTGTTTTCTGCTGCCATGAGTGCTTGTTCCTGTGCCATGCCACTCTATCTAGGAGCCAGCTGGTTATGGACTGAAACCTCCAAAAACTATGAGCTAAATAAACTTCTCCTTCTTTAACTTTGGGTGTTGGGTATTTTGTATCAGGAATGAGGCAAAAGTAACCAAGACACTAGGTATATTACTGATCTCATATCATCTGGGCGTAGTTTTATTTTTCCAATTCTTACATCTAATGGTCTTAAGTTGATTAAGCTAAATAGAATAATGTTAGTGTTAAATAATAGACTTACATAATAGTAGAGGTAGCACCTGTATTTTGTTTCTGATGATAGGAGAAATACCTCTAATATTTTCCCATTAAGAAAAGAAAGTGAGATGAGATGTTCCATAAAGTGTGTGTATGTTCATTCTGTTTTTCTTGATATTATGTGTGTATGTTAACCAAGAACTAGTGTTGGCAGACCCAGTAGTGTGTTTTTGGCACATTTTAAGTGAGGGGAGAGAAATGCCCCCGTAAGGCACAGTAGAACTGCCCCACTCTGTTTCTAGGCATATGACAGATTCTGGCCTGGTGGTAGAGAAAGAATGGATATTGAATTTTTTAAACCACTATAGAAATACTCTTATGGTGGTTCTTCCTGCTTCCATTATTATGATACATTTATGTTGCTATGTTTCCTGAGACTGAACTAAATATGTTTCTGATGTGCATCTTTGTTACCAGTCCAATTATTTAAATATGGAATGATAAAAAATTGCATATTTTTTGTTAATTTTTATAAAATCAAATTAACAGAATATATAGAAGTGACAATTTTATCAAATTTATTCAAAAAAAATCAGTTGATTGAAGTGACATATACTCAAATGACACTCGGGATAGTCAGTACATAAAAAAAACATGCTGCCCAAGTGACACTTGATTCTTTCTTTCTTTCTTTCTTTCTTTCTTTCCTTCTTTCCTTCTTTCCTTCTTTCCTTCTTTCCTTCTTTTTTGTGCCAGAGGTTGAACTCACGACCTTGAGCTTACCAGGCAGGCATTTATGCCACTGAGCTAAATCCCTGGTCCCCAATACTTGATGCAAACTGTCAGAGATTGGATTTTGTTTCTTACTGCTTTTTGAAGTCTTACATTAATAATCTGAGGCATTATAATTAATTATAATACTCTTTCTGGTGCCATCATGAATCTGTTTAAACAACTTTGTACCTGTCTTTGACAGTTCACTAGAATGCTCGTAAAACTATATGGATTTAGTACTTTTTTGAGGGGTAACTTTTATCTTTTCCTCATGAAACTAGTTTGTGGAAGACTTCTGTCACTAAGTAGATCATAGAACTTTCCAATTTATGGGACATTATACACTCTACATAGGAAGTAGCAAGTATTCCTATGGCTGAGAAGATACCCGAGTAAGATTCCTTTCCCCACTTTTGGTCTCCAGGGCTCCCCATAATGAGCTCTAGACCCCGGTGAAGGGACAACTGTGGCTTAGTGGGTAGTGAAGTTACTAAGATATTCTGCTAGTGGAACTTGCCTGAAATTCTTCCCCTGGGATGCTGGAGAAAGTCATCTATTGGGAAGCAGTGCTGGACCTTGAAGGTCAGTGTTAAATTACCTCTGAGGATTCTGGAAAAGCCATTCATGGAATGGCTTCTTGTCTCCTCCAGAGCCACCTAAAGCAATATAAAGGATGCATTTATGGAGTGCCTTGCGGGTGGTTTTTAATTGCAAAGCTGTTCAAAGAAATATGAGGGGAAGCTGATGTTGCTGGGCGCTGCAAATTACTTAGTGCTACACAAGCTCAGTGCTGAGAGGCAGTTAATTGTAGGAGCCAGAAGTGGTGCATTACGCTGTGAGAGGTACCATGATTGACATTAGCCTAACAAGAGGGGCATGCCTGAATCAAGGATTCTTCTTGCTGTTTGGTGAAAAAGATGTCTTATTCCTTTTGAGCTTTTTTCAAATCAGTCAAAAAGAAAACATATTATTTCCAGTTATGGGAATCAAAGCTAGTTGCTGGTAGTAGAAATCAAAATAGTGATTGCCTTTTAATGGTGAATTATAATCTGGAAAATACACAGGGTAACTGAATGGAGTGCAGGAAATGTTTAATCTTAGTTTGAGTGGTGGTTATACTATATCTACATATGTAGAAAATGGCTTATCCACTAAGATTAACGCAAACTAATGTTTAAGGTACATATGTCATACTGAGAAATGAAAGTAATTTTGGGCATTCTTGGTTCTTTAATATTCTCTGTAAATTTTAGAATCATTGTGTCGGATTCCACCAAAAACCTGTTAGATGAATATAAGAACTGCCATTTGCATAATGTGAATCTTCCAATTCATTATTAGCAGTTCTGTTTCTTTTAAGTTTCCCTAACATGTATCAAAGTTTTATTTTTGCTTTTAAAGGGCTCTTTTTTCCAATTAATTACTATATAGTTAAATGATATTTGCATCTTATTGAAATGGGGTTTTTGCAAATTATATGCTCTATTGTCACTTTATTATAAAAAGCATGATTTAATTCAAATATAAATATATCTAGCAAACATGAAAAACTCATGTTAGTAATAGATCTCAAAAGTCATTTAGATTTTGTTTTGTAATCTTATTTGTGATTAATAGGTTTTGTGTTTTAATCCTTATACCTTTTATTTCTTTTTTTTACCAAACCCAGTAGCCAGGATTTCCAGAAAAGTGCTAAATAGAAGTATTGAATGCTGGGAGCTGCTAGACAGATTTATCCTGGATCTGAGTCATTTCTTGGAAGAGAGGTACCTGCAATACCTATTGACTGAAAACATACGTTTTATAGGCAAGAAACAGACTTTTATGTGTTAAGCTGCTGAAAAATTTTAGTTTGTTGGTTCCTGTAACACATCTTGTCCTAATATAATCAGACTAAAACAATCCTTTCTGTTCCTGGTTTTCTAAATCATATTATTATCCATCAGCGCTGAGTCTCATCCAGTGCTTTCTGGCATCTGTTGAAAGAGGATTATATTTTTCTTATTTAATCTGTGACTATCGCAAACTATATTCATTGTTTGCAGTGTTAAAGCAGTTTTCCATTCCTTAAACAAACCAAGACTGGTTGTAATGTGTCATTCTTTCTATTTGTTCCTGCGTGAGCCTCTTGCATGCTGAGATTACAGGTGTGTGCCACCATGCCCGGCTTCTCAGTTTCTTTAAGGGACTAACTCAGGCAGAGACCACTCGACAGGCTTTTGTGAAAACAGTAAGGCATATGGTTTAATACTTAGGTGCAGGCAGACAGAGGTCAATAAGGCTGTCAGTGCAAAACAAAAAGGAGTGGGCCATTTTTATAGGGATGGAAAGAAGTCAAGGGATATTAGGTAGGAATATGTTAATAAACATCAGTGGCCAAAGTTCTCTGGCTGTCTTGCACCTCAGTGGTCCATATCCTTGAGGCATCCAGTATAAATTTTTGGGTATCTTCAGATGTCTGGGGACCTGCAAGATTTCTTGCCCTATCTTGTCTCTTTTATGACATCCTGGTTTTGCAGAGTACAACCTTGGGTGCTGAGTCGCAGCTGAAAACAGTGCTTCTGCTGGCAAACAGGTTGGGTGCTGAGAGAGTCATGTCCAGTTTGAACCTCACATTTAGTGAGCCTCATTATGAGTTTATCAAGGGACTTAGGAAGTGTATCTTCTTAATTCTTTGTAAAGGTTTTTGTATAAAGTTGGAATGATTTATCCTGTCCATGTTTGGTAGAATTTGCTCGTGAAGTCCTCTTTACTAGTAAATTCACCAGTTTTTTCTAATGAAATTAAATATTACTTTTATATTAATTTAAAGATTTTATGATTTCCATTTGCTGTTTCTTATCTGCCATTGGTTTCTGATCTTCAGAAACAAAACTTCATTGTAAGTTTGCTATTCCTTCTTTCTAGGAGCTTTTCAAGTATGCATTTTTTCCCCATCAGGTTTCATCTTGTCATTTGCCTTGTTTGTTGTGTTTGCTGGGTGTTTCTTACTGGATCTTCCGCTAAACTGAACAGTTTTTATGTGAATACCTTATATTTTCGTGAACACCTCAGCTTGTCACCTGTGGATGCACAGTGGTAAAGCAATCTAATCTGTCATGAAATGTGGGCTTCATTATTCAAACTGATCCTGGATACGGGGCTAACTTGAAGTGTTGGGCCTTTTTATCTTAACTGGAAGAGAATGCTAAATTTCTGAATAAAAGGTCTGATACCAGCTGGCTCATTGTTTTCCAAGAAGCTCAATTCAGGTTGTGTTCGGAGGCATGGGTAGCCACATTTCTTAAATATAGTGGGTGCCCTCCCCACTGAATAGATGGTTCCAGCCACTCACAGTATGCTGAGACATGAGGGTTGTGTTGTTTTCAAGTGAGCATCTGAGGATTTAATACCAACCCACTAACTCATACACAGTGTTTATCTACTCCTGCCCTCCTGGTGTGTTGGAAATGAATGGAAAAAGATCATGCAAGAGTGCACCCTTTCTTTACTAGTATCATGTGACTTTTCTTCTTAAAACTTTCTGCTGCGTTATTGAACTCAAAAGTGAGATGAAAAACTTCTTATGACTAAAGAAGAATGTTAAAGTTAGGTTGAACTTTTGCTCATTTCCATGAAATTAATTTTTGTGCCATTTTTCTTGTGTGTGTCATTTTAGATAAAGAATAGCATATAAAATTTCAGGTGAAATTATTCCTAGAAAGTCAATATAGAGAGACAGAGAATTGTTTTCATTCTGATAGGAAGTTTGTAACAAATATTCAAGACCAAACACTTATTTTAATCTAAAATTTTATTGCTAGACATTTAGAATGATGAAGTAGGTTTAGCAGTAAAGTGATGAAGTAGGTTTAGTAGTTGATATATACATATACTGTTAAAAACTGTAATTAAGGGGTTGGGGATTTAGCTCAGTGGCTTAAGTGCCTGCCTAGCAAGCGCGAGGTCATGAGTTCAATCCCCACCAAAAACCAAAAAAAAAAAAAAAAAAAAACAAACCCACAAAAACTGTAATTAAACAGCATAGTCTACTTTTACTAAATGGCTTCTTTTTCCTCATTTTTAAAAAGAATGTCTGTCCTGCATGTGTGATGTAAGCTGCTCATACAGATTTAACAAAAAATATGTACATGACATGCAGTATGAGGGACATGGAATTGGGTAAAGGGCAGATCTGGTTGTATCTGTCTTTTTTCTTGTCACTGGGACAAAAAAGCCAAGACTTTGAACCCAAAGAAGAAGAGGTTTCAGATTTAACTGTTTACTCTTCCACAGAGGGCTCAGAAGTGGGTACTGAGTAATCAAATTATCTGTTTGTAGAATAATGAAACTGGACCCTTATGTCTCACCATGTACTAAATTAAAATCAAACTGAATCAAAGATCTAACCATTAAAATAGAACCATTAAACTTTCTGGAAGATAAAATAGGTAAAACATATGAAGACAAAGGTATAAGAAAGAATTTTCTAAACAGAATCTCAGTTGTGAAAGAAATAGCAGTAAGAATCAACAAATGGTATATATCAGACTAGAAAGCTTCTGTACAGCAAAGAAGTAAGAATGAAGAGAAAACCTACAGAGTAGCAAAAAACTGTTGCCAAATACTCCTCAGATAGAGGACTAATATCTAAAATATACAAAGGACTGAAAAAGAAATTAAATCACTTGAAGACCTTGTCAAGAAATGGGCAAGAGAAATGAACAGATACTTCACATAGGAAGAAATACAAAAAGTTAATAAATATATTAAAACATTTTAACATCTCCATCGACTAGAGAATTGCAAATTAAAACAACTGGAAAGAATGGCAGTCATTAAAAAATCAAATAATAGCAAATACTGGCATGGCTGTGGCAAAAAAGAAATCCTGTTGCATTGTTAGTGATCATGTAAACTAGCACAACCATTATGGAACTCAGTATGGAGAGTTCTCAAAAAATTGAGATTAGAAATTTCATATGATCCGGTTATCCCCCTGCTAGGTATCTTCCTCAAAGAGCTTATGTCTTCATACTACAGTGATACATGCATACCAGTGTATATAACAACACAATTCGTAATAGCTAGATTGTAGAAGCAGCCCGTGTATCCATCACCTGATGGTTGAATAAACAAAATGTGGTATTTATATATAGTGAAATACTATTCTTATAAAAATGACAAATTTGAGGCATTTGTAGGAAAATGGATGTACCCTGTAAATATAATATTGAGTGAAATAAATCAAACATAAGCTTAAATACCTTATGGTATCTCTCATCTGAGTGATGCAAAGTACAAACAAAGAAAATGATAAAGAGTGAATAGAAAGCGCCAAGCAACAGATCTTGTCTAATAGGGAAGTGGTCCAAAGGAACAAGGGCAAGGTGTGAGGAGGAGAAGGGAAAATGAGATGTGTATGTACAGGATCATAGTAATTCCAGTCATTATAGGCCATAATGTGAGCTAAGACAAACAATATCAACAAGTATGTAAAAGATGATAGGGGAACCAGAGGAGGAAGGGGGAGAGGAAGCAAGGGGAAGGGAAATATGATTGGGGGAGGGGCTGTATTAAGTACATGTAACCATTCTCTGAGATGATTGTAAACTGTGTGAATTGCAAACATGTACTAATAAATAAAATTTAAAAAGAAAGGTGAGCTTTATTTTGGCTCATGATTTTAGCTTGTAGTTGGAGAGTTACAGTGGTGGAAGGGGGCAGAGGAGAGCTGCTCGTGGCAGGGCCAGCAGAAGGAGAGAGAACAAAGAAGGAATCGGAGAAGATAAACCAATCCAAACTTGTGACCTGTGACCTGTCTTTTCCAACTATTCCCCCCATCCCCACCACCAACAGCAAGTCAGCTATAAACCCCCATAATTCACTTTCCAAAACCCCACATGTGCATGCATGAGGCTCTTGGGAAACATTTAGATATAAACAAAAACAGGTTGCCAAACATCTTTAATGTCTGTAATTTTCCCTCCATATGGATTTATACTTGCTAAAATAATTGTTCTGATACTTAACAAAATAAGCTATTTTGCTACCTCCCGCTCTGGAGAAACTAGAGGTATAGGAGAATGGTTCTTATAAAATTCCAGTGGATTTCATTCCTTATCCACTCATCCGCCAGTTATCTTCTAAACTTCTGTAACATGTAAGGCCTAGAGCCTGGTGCTGGGAGTTCGATGTAACCCATCAGGACCCTTGTTTTCAGGAGCCCATGCTATTAGTAGAGAAGCAGATAATAATGAAATAACCACCAAATAAATGTGAAATTACTATCATGGTTTCAAGTAGCATTGAAGTACTCGGAAGGGCTTTATGAGGATGAGACCGTTGATGACAGCGAGACCAGAGTACCTTGAGAGTAGAGTGGACGTCAGAGAACATGTCTTGGAGGAGTGCCAATGATGACATAGGAAGCATGAGTAGATTTCACATAGAGGGAATTATGAGCAAAGGTCTTGTGGCTGGAAGGGATTTGGCATGCTGGAGATCCTAAAGACCACTGTGGCCAAGAGGGAGATGCATCTTTCAAACAAATAAAGGTGAAACATGTTGTTTTGATCCTTGGTTTGCAGTGATGGAAAACCACTAATTTACTCATGTTGAGTGAAAGAGTAACAGAGTTAAACTTGTCTTTGGGTGGATTCTCTCAGCCATGTGGAAAGATCTTGAGTCTGTTTTAAGGGAGACAAGACCATTCACATACTTGGGTTCAAAAACTTCACTTCTCCATGTGGGAAGATCTCAGCAGTCTAAGACACATGCAGAGCAGACAGGGGACAAGGCTTCTGGATGTTATTTTTAGGGGATAAGTTTTTCCTTTACTAATAAATCTTAAGGGAAATTTTTAGAAGAAAGTACATTGGTTGCTGGGATAATAAAAAGCTAAGACCAAAGAGCAGAGCATGAATATTTTGTCTTTCTATGCTTCTCAACAGGAGGGAGTCTGTCTGCCCTCTACCCTCACAGAAGATAAGTGCTGATTAGATATATGGAAAAAATTTCAGAAATAAGCATTAAATAGAGTTGGACAATTGCCTTGAAGTTCCCTTTCATCTATTAAACTCCCTAACTTTATATCGTCAGTAGAGTTCAGGAAAAATTCTTCTTGTGTGTATATTTTCTCCCAATTTTTCCATGAGTTTATTCTTCAAACTGGAAAGATAAAGACCAACTTAGGCAATACAATTAATGGAAAGAATTTATCTGTGCACTGAGCTCAGGTAATGAGTTCAATTCTAGGTTAAAATTTAGCCTAGAACATAGTGAGATATCATTGAAAGCTTGAGTTTTTCTTTTATAAAAGTATATATGGGCAGGGGATTTAGCTCAGTGGCATAAGTACCTGCCTGGCAAGCGCAAGGTCGTGAGTTCGATCCCCAGTACCGCCAAAAAAAACAAAACAAAACAAAACAAAACAAAACAAAACTATATATGTACTTTATAGCTAGCAGGTTGATTATTAATTTCCACCTGGTTGTAAAGGAGTTTATTCTTTCACAGGAAAAGCATAGAAAATAAACCCATGTGTATCCAGCGCAGGGTCATGAGGGTTTGGGGGTTTTCTGGGTACAGTGCTTTTGGCTACTCAGGGCTCACCTTGTGGCTGTTGGGCTCAGAAGCTGATTCTTCCTTCTTTGCTGCTCCAGGGCACATGTGACACTGTGGTAAAAAAAACCAAACTTCTCAAATCAAGAGTCTTTCACTTATTGGGTGGTGAGAGTCACCAATCACTTAGAGTCTCTTTGCACAAAACATAATTAAATTTTTTTCACCATTTTCTTGTAAAATACTTGGCATTTGCTTGTGGGATGGTTTCACCAGTGAAACTGCTACCTGCTCTGCTCAGTAAAGCCATATACCCAGCTAGTGTAACATTTGAGGTCAAAGACTATAAGATCCGAAAAGGAAAAGTCAATGGAGCCTGCATTGTTTTGGGTGGCCATATAATTTTCTTTCTTTTTTGTTTCTCATGGGCATGTAAGTTCAGCAGAAAATCTAAGGAAATTAGAGGTGAGAGAACTATGGAGAACTGTAGAACTGGAATAGCCTGAAAGACCCTACCCATGTGTTAAAGGTCTGCTCTCCATCCTGGTGCTGTCGGGAGGTGCTGGAATCTTTAAGAGGTGGACCTGCTGGAAGACCTTTAGGTCACTGAGAGTGTGTGCCCTTGGAAGGGGATTGTGGGACTCCAGCCCCTTCCTCTTTTTCTTTTGCTTCCTGGCCATCAAGTAAGTGGTTTTGCTCAGCTATGTGTTCCTTGTCCTGATGTGCTGCCATATCAGGGCCCTTGATCAGGGACTGAAACTTCTAAAACTGTGACCCAAAAGCTTTCTTTTGACAAGTTATTTCTCTTATTTATTGTAATAATAGAAAGCTGATTAACCAGACAGACTGAGGAAAAGCCACACGGAGGAAGTTGCTTTTAATTTGGACCTTAAAGACTGGGTTGGATTTAGCATGGCAAAGAGAACTTTGTGAAGGAAGAAAAAAATCAGGGCATGATAAAAAAAAAGGCTGCTCAGGTGGGGACATAGGTTTTGTGAAGAACCCTCGCTTTGGAAGCGGAGTTAGGGTCAGATGGTAACTTCTACCTTTCTTTACCACCTCAGTTAATCTTCACACTTAGTCTCTGTGATATAGAGGACTTTTAAGTTAATATTTTAGGTATCAGACAGAAAACCTAGAACATTGAGTGAAAACACAGATGGGGACACTTAAGCACAGCAGTTCTTGATGGGGAGGTGGGGACTTCTGGCAGTGTCTGGAGACGTTTTTGGTTGTTACAGTGGATGTGGCTATTATTAGAATTTGATAGCTAGAAGCCAGAGATTTTTGCTGAATCTCCGACTCTAGGGTCTAGGACAAAATTCCCACTCCCAAAATGAAGTATTTGACCGCTAGTTCTGAGGTCAACAAAGCCCAGTGGCTGTTTTAATTGGAGGGAGCAAACAAACCCCTTTTGATCCCTCTTTTCCTTGGGTAACTATAATGTTTCTAAGTGTTGGAAGATAGGAATGTGCCTCCTCACCAAGTGAATCTGTTAGTTGCCCATGGACACAACTCTCCTGCTGGCCTGTATCTGCCACTTTGGGGCTATTCCTTTCAACAGTGTTAGGAACACACAAGTGGAAATGCCTTGAAATTATTCCATAAGAAATAAAAAGCCTGTCAGACAAGTTTATATTTTTTCTGTCCACATGTGCTCCACTTGGCATACTGTCTGTGCTAAGCAGTATGAAAAGTTGTCACTTTGGTTTCAAGTGTGTTGGCAGCCATTGCCCAAATTAGACAAAATAAATAAAACTAACCAAAGGAAATATCACAGAGCCCTGGTGCCTTTTCTCAGCCATTGAGCAAGCAGCTTCTAATGGAAAGACACAGTGTAGATTGAAATCATAAGCCAGGCCTAGCCAGGATGTAATATATACTTGCATGCTCCTTGGTCCCTAACTGGTACATAGCACCCCACACCCTAGCCAGGACTGCATCTTTTCTTCCCACAGGGATTTTTTCCCCTTTCTTTGCAGTTCAGATTTCTGGGTTAATAGAAAAGAACACTGGAAGCTCAGGATGTAGTTGGCAGATCCCCCTTGAATGCATCACTTTACATTTTAGGAACTGCATTGCCTAGTAATCCACATGAGAAGGGCCTTGCTCTCACTTGTCAGGGACCAGGTCATTTAAAAGATTTTCTAGCTCTGGGACTTTCTAGACCAGAGCAACAACCAACTTTACCCTTTTATACTCTTAGGGTTTTTCCTTTGGTTTTCATAGAAAATAAATTCTATTCAAATCAGATAACTTGCTGTCTTTGAATTATGGAAAACAGAAAAACTTGGAGGAAATTCTTATACTATTGTCCCCTTTTCTAGAGATCTCAGACACATCTCTCTCTTTTCCATATGCTCAGCACCCCCAGTTCTAGTGACAAAGATGGTAGTGGACACTGGTAACTCTATACACTCAAAGCATGATGGGAAAGTCAGGTCAATGTGAGCTGGTAAAACATTAAAAATCTATGAGGGAGAATAGAATGCCGTTGTTCAGGGACAGTCCTGGGGAGATCTCGCTGGCAGGGGTACTAATACAATAAGAACCCAAACATTTCTTCCTGTTGGCACCTTCCGCTACAAACAATATAGGGAATGAATGTCCTCTGGAGTTGCATATTTTCTGAGGTGCAATGGTTTTTGCTACAAATGTGGACAAATGTATTATGGAGGCGGTCAGTAAAAACTATGTGTGCTCAACTGGGATCAGCACTTTAATAGTTGTTTCCAGCCTTGACTGAGGGTTAACTGAGGAGTTTTCTTAAGTGACCAGTGCCCAAGCAACACATCAGCGTATATACAAGAGAGTGTCTGTGGTGGCCACACCCGGAAATTTGTGTTTTAAACATCCTCATGATCCCAGTGTTGATACTGAAAGTAGCCCTTCTTGGGAAATGGGGATTCAGCCACATACCCATGTCTAGTTTGTGCACTTACGAAACTGCAAACTATTACTTGTTTCATTCTTACTTTATTTCCTTTTATTTTTTTCTAGATAACTTTAACAAACCCAGGAGCTAATAATGGCAGGGGTCAAAAAAGACTCAGAAGTTGTCATAAAACATAGATTGCCTTTTAGGGCTTTGCTAAAGGATTCTTGTGTTTTGAGAGAATCTGGAAAAGAAATCTTCTAGTATTCTGCTTCTGAGAGTGTAACATTCAGTTATTTAGACATCAGTCAGAAGCTGATATTAATCTGTCTTTCATCTGGCTATATGACAAGCATCTTGTTTATACAGTGATTTTAATAGCTTTATGGTTGTGATAAAAGTACCTTTTGTTGAAACTGTTCTAGATATGTGGATTCACTCTCTCCTTGTGGCCAGTTAACTTCAGTCAAACATGATACTGATTTTCTTCTGTTTTTCAGAATTAATTTAATAGAATAACACATGTCATTTCTGTATGTTGCCCAGTAATATACACAGTGTGTACATCCATGTCCTCACACAGGCCTATATTATATTTCTGTACTCATTTAGCCATAGATCCATATAGAATTGATTCTTGGAAGTCCACAAATCCTTATTAACACTTCTTTCTACTGGCAAACGAATTTGGACATATTTTCATCAAATATAATCTACAGCGTTTGGGGAAGACTTTGTTATGATTCAGCTTGAGAAACTGGGAAGAACAGAAGTGCCGTCAGTCAAAGGCAGCCTAAGCCAGGCCCTCATGTCTTTACAGGGGGGCTTTCCTTTTATTAAATTAATCTTCAGACTCCTGCTGCCCTGCCAGACTTCGCTTTTGTTGGAGAGAAAACTGACTCCAGCTGGAGCTGTCGCCCATAGGGAGAGTTAGGATTGCCTCCCACATAGCGCTGCCACATCTGGTGGCCCTGGAAACGCTTCTCTCCCTGAGTGCCCCCTGGCCCCAAGTGTGTAGTTAAAGCTCACACTTTCTTTTTCCAACTTCACCATCCCTTTCCCATCTTACACCAGAGCCAAAACCATGATAGCTGAATCCTGACATGTACTCACAAACATTTCTGCTTCTCCACCAACACCAGTTCGCATGAGGACCCTTCTGAGAAGGAACCAGAGGATTGGATGTGTTTTTTTGTGGAAGTCAGCTGACCATTAGCACACTACCAGGATTTCTTTGGGACCTAAGCATAGAGATACTTCTGACACTGGTGTCAAGTTCAGAGAGGAGAGATTAGCGAGAAGTCAAAGATCGCTTTCAGATTAGGCAGAAGCCACCCTACAGACTTGATGGTATCCTCACTTCAAAAGACAATGAACAGAGCTCAAAAGAAGAAATAGTCTGAGTGAAACATGCATGACTTCTTAACAAATGGACCCATTGCATCTCCTTTAAACATTTTGGAGTGATCATAATTTTGGCACAAAAATAGAAGCCTTGGGGAGACGGCATGGTGGGAGTGCAGGGGGAGACTGGGAACAGCAGCATGAAGGAACCGTGACCTGGCCCGCTCATAGCAGGGGAGACAGCAAAAGTGATTTTGATCCCACATTTAATGGAAAACAAAATACAGGCAGAAAGAGACAGCTTTTAATTTTAACTTATACCTTTGTTCCCTAAGCTTTACTCCTTTTTCTCTCCTTAGTCTTAAATATCTACGTTTTTGACATATGATAGGAATCTTCCCATTTAATATTGATATTTTTAATGAAGCTACTCACAAAGATTTGTTTACTGACACTAGTCTTTTTCTGAATGTGAAGTGAGTAGGAAGCCCATGTAGTAGGGGAAAAGCTACCTTAAAACAGCCATATGAGTTTCTAGCCACTTTTTGTGCTTTGATTTTGTGACTTTGGCAACTATTTTCAAAATGACAATGTGTAATGTATCAACTAGCGATTTTATGATGTTAATTTTTTTTGAATTCTGTATTCTACCTTTTTTCTGTTTTTCTATTTTTTAAGTTTTCTTTTCTTTAAAAAAAGATAACAATGTGTAATATAACAACCATTGGTAAATTTCTTTCATTCTGTTTTGAAAGCCTATATTGTTATTGTTTTGGGTTTGTTGTTTGTCTCTTTTGCTTTTTGTTTTTCTTTTCTGACTTCTTTCTTTTTAAAATAAAAAATTAATTTAAAAAAAAGCCCCAGTCATCTGAGTGGAACAGCCAGTTTGAAAACACTTTGGCACATTTGTGTGTGTGTGAAGTTAAAAGTGTGCTTGTCATATGACCCAGCATATCCACTCCTGAATCTTTGTGGAAGTGAAATGAAAGCATGTTTACACAAAACCTCAGTGCAGATACATATAGTGGCTTTATTTGTTAATCTCCATAACCAGGTAAGAAGTCAGATGTCTTTCACTGGGGAATGGCTAAATCTGTGATGTAGCCATACCATGAAACACAACTTAGCAATCAGAAGAAACTGATATACACATGGGAATATAATGGATTGCAAATATGTTAAATACAAAGTGCCAAAAAATTGCAAAACTATCTACTGTATGATTTTATTTATAACATTCTTGCACAGGCTGAGTGGATCAATGCCTCCTCTAGGCTGCAGGAAAAGGAGTTAACTGTAGGGGCCTTAAGGGATGATGAACTGTTCTGTGTCTTGAATGTGATGGGAGCTGCTAGCTGTATACATTTGTCAAATCTTGCAGAATTCTACCTGTGTGAGTCTAGAGGGCTTTTACCCAGCATTACTTACTCTGGGCATCAAACTCGTGGCTGCCAAAATGGATTGGGTCCAGTCTTGTGGGTGTTTACTGTAGCCACTGTAACTTAGTACTTTATGCTGATGAATCTGTTAAAGACTGAAGACACCTGAACAAAATGAGAACTATGCAGTTAGCTTAAGTATAGCAGAGACCACCAGGATCATTTGGTTTCTCTTTCTCTTCACTTTCAAATTCTGCCATTCTTTGTCTACATTGACTATATTGTGCTTGTCTGTATTAAATATTTATTTCTATTATTATATCAAAGGCCTGGTCATAAATTGTTTTTGAGATCATTTTCACAAAATTGTATTATTATTGTTGTTATTGCTGGGTACCAGTTTTATGAATAACCTAGGAAAGGCATGAACTTTGTTAATGACTTTGAATTCTCCTTCACCTTTTGCTCCATAATCTATGCCTTCTGCAGTTTACTCCTTGGCATGTTTTGCATAAACTCTTTGGCTCTTCAGGGAGAAGTGTATATTAGTTTTCTAGAACTGCCATAACAAAGTACCACAGAAAATGGCACATCACAGACCTGGAGCCTGCAAGTGTGAGATCAGTGTCAATAGAATTGGTTTCATCTGAGGGCTGTGAGGGAAAATCTCTATTCTCTTCTATCTTATAGAGGGTTACTGGCCATCTCTGGCACATCTTGGTGTGTGGAATGCATGACTTCAATCTGTGCTTTATGTTCATATGGTGCTCTTTCTGTGCATATCTGTGTGCTTGTTTCCCCTTTCTGTAAGGTCTACAGCTGTACAGGATTAGGAGCCTGCCCTATTCCAGGGTGACCTCGTCTAAATTATATCTTCCATCACTCTATTTTCTAAGTAAAGCCACATCTGAGGTACTAGAGTTTAGAACTTCAGCATATAAATTTTCAGAGGACACAGTTTAGCCTACAACAGGTTATAGTAAATACTTCTTAATAAGAAAAAATGTCACTGAGGTGTAAACTGAAAAGTCTCTCCTCACCTTCAATCGGGCAAATGCATGGGTGGGTGCCATTAGACCTTTGTAACAAGATTAGAAATAGGTTATGTATGATAGCAAGTAAACGTGTAAGGGTGTTTCTTGAAAGTGAAATCAACAAACAGGTTTTGACCTAACTTTTCTTCAGAGATAGAGCACAGGAACTTAAAGGTACATTCTATGGAATCTATTTACAGAATTGGGATGAAATAAACTTTGAAAGAAAGTTCAGGAATTCTGCTGGTGGTTTTGACTCAATTTTAATGAGCCCTGTTTGAATGATAGAATTCCTAGTACAGTGTTTTAAATATAGACCTCATTTCCTTGGTACACAGGACTGGCAATTCATTTCCTGTGTGATGTATTGAATGAGGCGATATTTTTTGAGTGTCCATTTCACATCTTTAGTTAACTTCACACACAATAGAAGTCAAAACACTGTAGTCTAATCCCAATTCACTGAAAAAATCATTCATCATGACCACTATCAGATGGCATGGGCCATGCTACTGTGCACCAATTTAGAGATTACTCAGCTCTGCAGTCAGGAATGATTGGCACTTGTGTCCTTCCTGGTCCCAGGTGCCATTTCATTTGTGCCCAGAGGTACAGATAGAGAATGTCATACTTGAGAGAAAATCTGTAAAGGACTAGAAGAGCATTTGAATGGTATTTCTTTTGAGGCTTTTGAGCAAACAAAGCAAACAAAGAAAAAAGGCTGTTGCAGGAAGATTTTAGAAAAATTCAGGTACTCCCTATCCTTGAGATGTTCTTGATGAAATAAGGGACACAAGTTGTATAAATAGATGAATCACATGACTCAGTAAATGAAATAATGGAAGTATAGATGAAGTTCTGCGGGATTCTGGATGTTTATAGTAGTTAACTATAGTTTATAGTAATAATAGTATAGTAGGATCTTAATTTTCTACTTGGTAAGGTGAGATAATTGGATTTTAAAATAAGTCTTAAGGGCCAGGGGTTTTGCTCAGCAGCTGAAGCACCTGCCTGGTAAGCGTGAGGTCATGAGTTTGATCCCTGGTACCATAAATAAATGAATACATAAAAATAAAATAAGTCTTAAAAGTTCTTTGGTTCCTCTCCCCTTTTTGTAATTTAATACACATTATTTCAACTGGAATGATGTCAATAATAGTGTGAATGTTCTGGAGACAGTGCCTGAAGAGTTTGGCACTATATATTGGTCTAGGTTCCTCAGAGAAACAGGACAATAGAATATGTAGTCTTCTCTTAGGGGCTTGGTTCTAGGATCCCTGTGGCTAACAAAACCTGCAGAAGCTCAAATCTCTTATATTGGATGTTACTTTATTTGCATACATTCTTTTGTATACTTGTGTGCTTTAAATCATCTTTATTGTCTTATACCAAATACCATATGAATGCTGTGCAGATAGTTGTCATATTGTGTTTTTCAGGGAACAATGACAAGGAAAATGTCTGCACATGATCAGGACAGAGGGAGCTTTTGAAACATTTTTGATCTGTACTTGGTTGAATCCTTACATGTGAAATCTGTGAATTGAAGGACTGACTGTATACATATCTAGAGTGAAACACACAGAAAAACTTAAGTACAGTGAACCCTCTAGTTATGACAAGCCTCACAGGTGAACAATTTGGATTATGATCAGAATTTTTGATTTAACCTATGACCAAAGTCTTGAGTTACAATGCAAGTGTGTGATTATAAACAACTGCACTTGTCACTTACAGAGTTGTAAACAAAGACTCACAAAGCCAGAAAAGCATATGTAAGCGTATGTAATTATCATGCTGAGCCCAGGTGTACATATTTGTGAATGTGATTTCAGTAGGTGCTTTTAATAATCATTTGGATTATTGCTATCAAAATGGCTCCCAAAAAGCTAGAAAAGAAGCTAAAAAAAGGCAGGGAGGTAAAGAAAGCAATCACAGTCAAAAAGAAGAAGGAAATTGTGGAGAAATGTGAGAGTGGCATTCATGTGACCAGTCTTGCTAATGTCTGTAGCATGTTGAAATCCATTTTCACTACAATCTTACAGAGAAAAGATCTGTATAAAGATGCTAGTGTTGCTAAAGGTATCACTCAAGGTAGAACTCATAATCAGTGTTAGACAAGATAGGCTACTCTTAAAATGAGAACTGGGGTTCATAGCATAACTAGGCATGGTGAAGCAGCCAGTGCTGATTACAAAATAAAAAATTGCTGAAAATTATATGCACCACTTCAAAACAATGACATAGAGAAATGGCTTTTGCTTTCATCAAGTTTTCAGCTGTGATGAAATTGGTCTTTTCTGGAAAAAATGCCAGGAGAACATACGTTACCCAGGAGAAAAAGAAAATGTCAGCCCACAACCTAAAAAGGCTACACTTATTGCTATGTGCCAATGCGAGTGGTGACCTTAAGATAAAGCATGTCTTGGTTTATCCCTGTGAGACCCCTAGAGTGTTCAGAAAATATAAGGTCATGAAGAATATGCTAGGTGTCATGTGGAGATCTAATGCAAAAGCCTGGCTAACAAGAGTATTTTTCTTGAGTGGTACAGGAAAGCTTTCTGTCCTGTTGTTAAGAAATATCTAGAGCATATGTAGAGGTTTACCACTCAAGGCTTTCCTCATCATGGACAGTGCTCCTGCTCACCCATGAGATTTGGAAGAATTGGCCGTAGAATTCTCATGGCTTTCAGTTGAGTTCCTCCCACTTAATCAACCCCTCTACTGCAACGTACAGACCATCAAGTTATAGCTAATTTTAAGACGCTATAAACCAAGAAACTGTTCCTGAAGTGCTTCCAGATGGTCTCAGATACAGATTTAACCCTTAAAGAGATCTGGAAGGAACATTACAACATCCTTTCTGTGGGGTTAATTCAGAAACCTTGGGTTAGTGTCTAAGGACATTGAGATCTGCCTGTAAGAAAGTGTGGTCTAAAATTATAAAGGAAGAAGAGACTTTGAAGACTGTGTAGAGGACCTGTGGTTGACCATGTGGTTGATGACACTGTTACTATAGCAGAGTCCATAGGCTTTCAGATAGACAGTATTAATGTTGAGGAACTGATAGAGGAGCTGTCTTCAGAGGAACTTAAGCAGTTTCTGGCTGAGCAACAGAGAATGGCAGTTGGGGTTTTTCTGAAGGGGAGGGAAGGTATCAACAATTAATGCAGCAAAGTTGTGAAATAAAGGAAATTCTGAAAAATGGACAGAGCCACAAACATTTGGCAAGAAGACCCACCCAGATAGAGAAAAGCCAATCATTGCATGCATGCACTTATAGAAAAGACAGGAGCAAACAACCTTAGACCAGTTTTGAATTCAGAAAAGGTTGAGACCTAGTGAGCCAGAAGCAAATCCTAGTGGGCTACAGACTCTCCCAAGGAGAAAAAGGACACCAGAGAGCCAGGTTCCTGATGTTCTTATGAAAGGGGACTCTCCTTTCAAACAGTAACTTTCTTCATCCTCCCTTCCTGCAAGTCAAAGATGTCAGCTGGAATGGTGAATATAGGTTGAAATTTTTGTTTCCGGTAAACGAAGCACATTTTGTAACTTTTTTTTTAATAAAATCAACTTGTTTCTGGTAAATTATGCACATTATACAACCCTTTTTGTTATAAAAAGGTTAGTTATGGGATGCTTTGGGAAGTATGGAATGCATTATGAGTATTTATGTTGTTTCTTATGGGAAAATAGTCTTGACTTACAACCAACTTGAGTTGGTTGTCACAAATGAATTGAGTTTATAAGTCAAGGATCCACTGTAATTGACTTATAACTGTAGGTGCTGGAGGCCTCAAATCGAAACAGCAAGCTAGCAAGCTAAAGATTTAAATAAGATTTGGTGTTGCAGTTTTGAATCTGAAGGTTGGAAAAAGGTCACAGTGTGCATGTGCATGCGTGTGCACATGTGTGTGCATGCATGTGTGCATGTGCACATGCATATTGTAGTGTGAGGCAGAATCCCTTCTCAAACCTCAGTTTTTGCCCTCAAGGCCTTCAGCTGCTTGAATGAGACATATCCCCCTTATAAAACATAATTCATTTTGGTCAGTGTATATGGGTTTAGATATTAATAACATCTTTAAGAGTACATTTATAGCAACACCTTGAC
The DNA here is from genome assembly GCA_004027295.1 of Dolichotis patagonum. NCBI lineage: Eukaryota > Metazoa > Chordata > Mammalia > Rodentia > Caviidae > Dolichotis > Dolichotis patagonum. Next base: position 39,514 of record PVJX010008829.1, read on the forward strand.
TGGCAATTGTCCAAACAACTGGGCATCATAATCTAGCAAGGATGAAATACAAAATTAAGCATCTTAGAGGCATATACATGTGCACTCCTCGGTGTGCTCACTACTGCATCCTAGCTGAATCACAGATGTTCAGAGAGGTCATGGCTTCTACTCATGAAAGTGGTACTGAATTTCAGCTGCCCACCCTCTGACAGCTATCCCAAGACCTGTGGGTCACCCTGCCTTCCTGTCTAGCAAATGCAGCTCTATCTATTGAAACTTTGAAAGTGAATGAGATTCGTCCAACCAATCAATATAAATTATCATGGTCAACCTATGTGTTTTGATATATCTTGCAAAATAGACTTTTTTGAACCGTGAAGTATGAAACTATAGAGGATGTTAAGAATGTGAGCTGTTTTGTAGCGATTTTCTTGGCATTTTTATTTGGGAGCTTTGTCAGTCAATCTATGACAGAGTCTTCCGTGCCGTTTCATGTGGGTTTAATTAGGTTACCAAAGAAATCCATATGATATATCTCTAGCATCTTAAAAAAATCAATCTGTAATAACAGGAAATCCGGGACTTCTTTTATTTAGTCTCTCTATAGCAACAATTGGTTCCAGCTTTACAGGGCAAGAGCAGAAAACCTATAAAATTTGTGACAGCTACAATAATATTGCCTCAGCTAAGAAAAGCCCAGTTTTAAGCTGATCAGGGGATTGATTTGATGCTGTAAGACATTTAAAAACACACACATTCATTCACTGTCATAGACTTCATGGTTTATTTCTTTTCATGTTCAGCAACTATGAAGATGCCAGCGAATGCCAGAGGGATCCCAAATAACAAGTTCTTTGCATTTTTGTTTTCTTCCCTGGATTCTCTTCCTTCCAAAACAACCAGTACAAAGACCTATGTTGGTGTGGTACTTACAACAGTCTGGAAAGTATGTAGGGTGTTAATGAGTTCCTCCAGTGACTAAAGATTAGTCTAGACTAGATTTCTCAAGAGCCTTGAGCTGTGTTCAGTGTCTAGACAGCATTTGTAACCAACTTCTTGAAATCTAGATTCATGAGCCTCACCCCAGACTTTCAGGTTTCTGACTTTGCATTTCTGACAGACTCCCATGTTGGGTCCAAACATGCAGAACAGCCACCTGTATGTATTAGTGATAGGAAATATTAGGAAGTTGAATCAATCTCATTGTAAGCCCTACAGATTTCTGGTTGTCCATTTCATCATTCATTCCTTATTCATTCTGGTATTTATTGAGAATAACATAGCTAGATGCAAAAAAGATCATCAAAGGCTTGATAATCTAATTTACAAGTGAAAACCACACAAAGGTTACATAATGCTGTTAAGTATAATACCACGTCTATCAATCATGGGCCCAGATGTCTGTTTTCCTAATGTCTTAGCAAACCAACCTGTACAAGGAAGTAAGTTAATCCTGACCTGTTATACTGTGTATAAAAAACTAAGAAGCATATTACCCTTTGGAGGGCTGGCTATTATTACCAGAAGTGGTAAGGTGAATTTCTGGCTCAGGTTCATATATTGCAACTCAGCAGTCAACATACTTTTCTGACGGAGCATGAAATTTAAGCAGCACGTCTCCCAGCTGAAGGACCAGTTTTGTGGAATCTGGGCTTAGGGCACTGCTAGGAGACCCCATGTATGACCGAGGCTCTGCTTCCTGAGTTTTCATCCTGGTTGGTTGGCAGCCTCAGGCCATCTGGCTGTCCTGGAGCTAGTGAGCTGTGATTGTGCTGCTTCCTGGCCCAACAGCAGTACTGCCCCTTATCACTTTCTAGAAACCACACAGAAAGCAGTCTTACTATCACCTTGATGAACTGCCTTAACTATAGGAGGTCTTGGAATCCTAGCACATCCCTGAGGATGACTTTCTTTGAAGTCACTGCCCTGGCCATGTCATATAGGACTGTCCTTCCCTGGCTGTGATCATGAGGACTCTGGTAACTAGTCCTGCTCACAGTTGTCTGGCATGGAAGTCAAATCCAAGGAAAAATATATGAGAGTCATGCAGAAGCCAAAAGTGTTTAGCCAGCAAAGCAGAGCAAATACACTGTCCTTAAATGACTTTGACTGAAGCTGACTGGTTAAGTATTGACCTTGAGACCTGGCTTCCAAAGCCCCTCTGCCATGGAGCATCTGGCTTTTGTTTCTCAGGGCAGTCAGCTTGGCCTCACTGAATGTTTTGTCCTTCCTTTGTGGGCTGCACCCTGTCATCACTTCTCATGAGTTGTGCTCATGAGAAGTGAGTTGTGCTCAATTTCATTGTTAGACAGTAACACACAGTTTACTGCTTAATGCTTCTCAAGATGATTGGGTGTGTATGAAGGGACTTACCTCTCCCCAGCAGGTCTGAGCTCCCAAAGGGAAGAATTACACTTTGCCCTTGGCTGTTTCCTACCACTCCTAAGGCAGTATAGGGCTTGGAGCAGGTGCTCAATAAGTACTTGTTGAATGACAAGACAAATAATATCGGATTTTAAGAAATATAAAAATAAATTTGCCTGTCCTGTTTGAGAGTGAGAGGAGGTGTTTTGGGAATCTGGTAGTGGTGCCTAAGTAAGAAAAGGGAACTGATCTGCTAAAAATAACACTTGCATGCAACTTCTATAAACAATAATTTGGACTTTGTGTTTCATTTTTGAATCTCTGATTTACTGGCTGTGTAATTTCAGTTAACTTCATTTTTATTATCTGTAAAATGGGAGCCTTTTCTACCTTGCAGTGGTGTTGCAAAAACTGAAGGAATAGTTTTGATAGATGCAAATGGTAATCAACTAATGGGTGGTCAATTGGTATCTGAAATATAGTAGGTACTTATAAAACAGTACCTGCTTTTTGTAGTGTTTATATTATTGATAGATGTATCATTGTAGATTAAAATGCTAGTAGATCTGATGTTTAGTGAAGCATTGAAGATCCCAGTGGGAACTGGTATAGCAAAACATATAATCCCTGGTTAGTGGGCTACAGGCAAGCCAGCCTTTCCTGTAAGGTGAATTCTGTTGTTTTGCTGGAGGAAGAGCTGGGCTGTTTGGGAGTTATTCTGGTAAGGAGAGTTGCCTGCAGAATAAAAGGAAAGAATGGGATAGAACTTGTTCAGAGACAACCCAAGATGAACCCTTCTGCAGAGAGGAAATTTGAAAGGCACAGAGAAGAATACATGCCAATGAGATACGATTATGTGGCCTTGGGCAGGCAAGTAGGGCTGCATACAGTGGGCACTGGTTTTTGTCTGTGCCAGTGAACTAACCAGGTGCTACTTGTTTATTTAAGAGACCAATCTTAGTTTGGTCATCATCTTAGTTCTCATGGTTAAGAAAGGAAGAAACTGGAAAACTTATACTAATGGAGATTTACTTAAAACCCTACCAAATGAAAAAGAAAATGGCTATCATTTCTACAGACAATTTAAGATTTCATAATTGAGGGTCTCAGGATTGAAAAGCACCAGCTATACTGCAGCACAGGAACTGATTTTTTTGCTCTGGGAAGGATTTACCTGTGTGTGTGTTTTTTTTCCTATGTATTTTCACTACTTTTCTCATTGTTGAGAAAAAATACCTAACATCTCAAGGTAAAGGAGTAAAGATTTATTTAGCTCACAGTTCATAGAGGTATCAACTCCTAATTGGCTGTCTCCGAGGCAGGGTGTCATGGCAGAGGGGAGAAACAGTTCATGGCAAGCAGAAGGCAGTAGTCAGCCAGGCAAGTGACAAGCAGCAATAGTAGTTTCCTTTTGTCCATTTATAGTTTCGATATAAGTCCTTTGTCTGAGGGGTTGTTGGCTAAAATTCTTTCCCATTCTGTGGGTTGTCTTTTCGTTCTGTTGGTGATTTCTTTTGAAGTGCAAAAGCTTTTTAATTAAATGAAACCCCAGTTGTTGATTCTTTGAAGTACTTCCTGTGCAGTTTGCATTTTGTTCATGAGTTCTCTACTCCTATGTCTTCAAGATTTCTACCTATCTTGTCTGCAATAGATTCAGTGTTTCTGTTTTAATATTTAGATCTTTGGTTCATTTTGGCTTTAGTTTAGTACATAGTAATAAACTTGGGTCTAGTTTCAGTCTTTAGCATGTGAAAAGCCAATTTTTCCAGCACCATTTATTAAAGAGGCTATCTTCCAGTGAACATGTTTAGCCTCTTTGTCAAAGATAATGTGGCTGAGTATCTTTGTAGTTGTATCTGCATCTTCTAAACCATTCCATTGATCCTCAGGTCTGGTTGGTGTTTTGTTTTTGTTTTTATTTTTGTTTTTGCCAGTACCATGCTGATTTTATCACAGTAGTTTTGTAGTACAATTTCAAGTCAGGGATTTTTGATGCCTTCTGCCTTGCCTTTGTTGCCCGATATTGCCTTTGTTATTCTAGGTCTCTTCTGTTTCCAATGAAATTTAGGACTGTTTTCTCTGGATCTGTGAGGTATGTTAATGGTATTTGGATTGGAATTGCAGTAAATATATATAATAGTTTTGAGAGTATGACCATTTTTACTATGTTGGTTATTCTCAACCAAGAACAAGGGGTATATTTCCAATTTCTGACATCCTTTTCAGTCGCCTTTGTTAAATCAATTCCTAAGTGTTTCATTTTTTGAATGCTTTTGTGAAAGGTGTCATTTCCATAACTTCTCTCTCAGTGAGTTTGTTGTTTGTGTACAGGAATGCTATTGATTTTTGAGTGTTGACTTTGTATACTGCTACACTGCTGAATTTGCTTATTAATTCTAGTAGTCTTTTGATGGAATGTTTGGTTTTTTTAATGTAGAGTATCATGTCATCTGCAAATAGTGATAATTTTTCTTCCTTTCCTATCCTTTTAAAAATTTAAAAAATTTTTTTGAATTTTAAAGATAGTAAAATCCAACAAACAAGACAGAACAAAGCCAATCAAAACAATACAGCAGAATTGATACAGAACTTCAAAGCAGGATACCTGGAAAACAATAGCTACCATAGTATATCTTGTTATCTTCACAATAGTTATCCATTCCATTAGGCATAGCAAAATCAAACCAAAAACAAAACACTATGAAACCAATCAAAACACAATATTGAATAAAGCAAAACAATCAGAAAAACAAACCAGTGAAAACACTTGACTTCAAAGACAAGAGAGAAGGGAATCCCCTGTATTTTCTGTATTGCATACTGTCATCCTCCCAAAAGATGTTCAGACCACTGGTGCCAGGCCTGCATAATCAACTAAACAATACAAGCATTTAGTTGCTTTAGGTATCTTAGTTGCTATCAATGCAGGCTGTCCTCGGAACCATCCAGTTGCTTGCCAGGGTTGGGGGTTGCGCGGGAGGCTGGATGGCAGGGGATATGGACGGTGTTTGATTCTCAGCCCTAGTGCATGGCTTGCACAGCTTACCAGGAAGGCTGGCTAGTTGATTTCTTGGTTGGTCTCCCAAGTCCTAGCATGCCTGATTCTCAGGAGATGCTGACTTTTTTCTCTCCTTTCCTATCTTTATTCCTTTTATTTCTCTCTTTTGTCTAATTGCTCTGGCTAAATTTTCAAAACTATACTGAATATGAATGGTGATAATGGAATCCTTGTCTTGCTCCTTAGAATGAAAGCTTTCAGTTTTTGTCCATTTAGTATAATGTTGGCTGTTGGTTTGTCATAGGTGGCCTTTATCAGACTGAGGTAGAGACCATCTATTCCAATTTTCTGTAGGGTTTTTATCATGAACAAACTGTATCAAAAGCTTTTTCTGCATCTATTAAGAAGATGATGTGATTTTTGTCTTTGGCTCTGTTGATGTGCTATATTACATTTATTGATTTGTGTATGTTGAACCATCCCTGCATTCCTGGAATAAATCCCACCTGCTCATGGTGTACAATATTCTTGATGACTTGCTGCATTCTGTTTGCCAATATTTTGTTGAGAATCTTTGCATCAATGTTCATTAGTGAGCTTGGTCTATAGTTTGCCTTTTTGGTTGGGTCTTTTTCTGGTTTTGGTATCAGAGTGATACTTGCCTTCAGGAATGAGTTAGGGAGAATTGCTTCCTTTTCTATTTTATAAAAGAGTTTGGGGTATATTGGCTTTAAATCTTCTCTAAATTTCTTGTAGAATTCATCTGTGAATCCATAAGGAACTGGGCTTTTCTTTGTTGGTAAGTTTTTAATCATGTTTTCAATTTCAGTAAATGATATTGTTATTAATAATTTTTATATCTTCTTGATTCAGCTTTGGTAATTCATATGTCTCTAGAATCTATCCATTTCCTCTGTGTTCTCCAACTTTTGCAAATAAAAATTTTCTAAGTAGGTATTCATGGTCTTCTGAATTTCCACAGGATCTGTAGTAGTTTCACCCTTTTCATTCCTTATTGCATGAATTTGAGCTTTTTCTCTCTTTTTGTTGATAAAGTTGGCTAGGGAGTTATCAATTTTGTTTATTCTTTCTAAGAACCAGCTCTTCAGTTCATTAATTTTTTTGTATTATTTTCTTTGTCTCAATTGCATTAATTTCTGCCCTGTTCTTTATAAACTTCCTCCCTTCTATGAGCTTTGGTCTTGACTTGCTCGTTTTCTAGGAACTTGAGATGCAGCATCAGGTTGTTTGTTTTGGCTCATTCTGTTTTCCTGATGTGACAATTCATTGCTGTGTAGTTCCCTCTTAGGATCACTTTCATTGTGTGCCACAGGCTTCAGGATGTTGTATCTGCATTTTCATTGAATTTTAGATATTGTTTAATTTCTTCTTTAATTTCCTCTGTAACCCACTGGTTGTTCAGGAGGGTGTTTTTTAATTTTCAAGTGTTTATGTAGATTTTGCAGTTTCTTTTGTCATTAATTTCCAATTTCAGTGCGCTATGGTCAGATAATATGCATGGGATTATTTCAGTCCCTTTGTATTTTCTTAATCATGTTTCATGGGCTAATATGTGGTCTATTTTAGAGAATGTACCATGTGCAGCTGAGAAGAATGTGTATTCTGATGTTGTTGGATGGAACACTCTGTAAATATTTAGTAAGTCCATTTGTTCATGAGTTTGACTCAGTTCTGTTATTTCTTTGCTGACTTTTTGTCTAGTTGATCTATATGGGGTATTGAGGTCCCCTGTTACAATTATGTTCTCATATATTTGGTTTTTCATGTCTATTAGTATTTGTCTTATATATTTGTCTTATGAATATATATAGTGCATGTATATTTATGATTGTTCTGTCTTCCTCTTGAATTTTTTCCCTAACAAGTATGTAGTGACCTTCTTTATCTCTTTTAATCATTTTTGGTTTGACGTTCACATTGCCTGCAAACAGAATAGTTACCCTTGATTTTTTCTGGGTTTCTGATGCATGGAATATTGTTTTCCATCCTTTGATTTTCAGTCTATGAATTTCCTTTCAAGTCAGATGTGTTTCTTGTATACAACATATTGCTGGACCCTGTTTCTTGATCTATTCTGTCAGCCTTTTTCTTTTAATTGGTGCATTGAGGCCATTTACACTTGATGGTTATAACTGATATGTACTGGCTTGTTATTTTCCTGTTGTTGGTTCCCTGCTTGTATCCCTTGTTTAATTGGTTACCCTGCCTGGTGGTTTCTTTCGGTTACTGTTTTGGGAATTGCAGTCATTTTTGTCTCTAGTATGACGTTCAGTACTCTTTCTAGGGTTAGTTTGGTGGACATGAGTGTCTTCAGTTGTTCTTTGTCATGGAAATATTTTATTTCTCCAGTAATTTTCAAAGAAATTTTCTCAGGATACATCAATCTGGGCTGAAGGTTGTTTTCTTTTGGGCTTGAAATACTTCACTCCAAGCTCATCTTGACTTGAGGGTTTTTGTTGAGAAGTCTGCTGTAATTCTAATGGGCTTTCCTTGATAGGTGAGTTGTGTCTTTTCTCTAACAGCTTTTAGTATTCTGTTTTTATGCTCAATTTCAGTGATGTTGATTATTATATGTCTGGGTGTAGATTTATTTTGGTTATGACTGTTTGGAGTTCTATATGCCTCATTTTTCTGTATATCAGATTCTTTTCCCATGTTTGGGAAATTTTCCACTTTTACTTATGCAGTTAGGTTTTTTTTTTAATGTCATTTGTGTTGCCGCCTGCATTTTCATTGACACCTATCAATCTTATATTATTTGTCTTTGCACTGTCTTGAAGCTATTGAATTGTTATTTCATGACCCCTTGTTTTTAAAACTTCTTTCACTTCATGATTGCTAGCTGTGATCTTGTTTTCAAGGTTTGAAAGTCTATCTTCAGGTTCATTTTAGTGATTTCGCCAGCTTTCATTGGAACTGGATATCTCTTTGAATTTGTTTCATGCATTCTGTTTCTTTCCTATATTGTTCATTCATGGTTTGCATCATTTTCCCTATGCTCCTGTACTTTTTTTATCCATGTCTTCCCCAGCTATGCTTTATTAAGTTTGTCATTTCTTTCTTTACCTGAGAGATTATTTCTAATCTGATTTCCTCTATATCCTTATGTGTTTGTTTCTTTATTTCACTTGCTATGTTTTCAGAAATTTCAGGTGTGTGATTTCCAGCGTCCTCTATTTCATGTCTCCTGTATTGTTCCTGATGGACTGGGTGTTTGAGATTGCATTTTGCTTTTTCATTTTGTCATTTTCACCTCTTGAGTTAATATTTTTGCCTTTTCAATCCCTCTAGTCTCAACTGTCCATCGTGTGTGTCTTAGGGTCTTACTGTATGGCTGACATTTGCCCAATAGCTGGGTCCTACAGTATAGGGGAGTGGCTAGTCACCTCAATTCCTCCTGCAGGGCCTGTTGAGTGATTCCTATATTCTTCCTAGTTTGGCTAACCTAGGATTATTGATGTAAACCAACTCTTATCTCCTATTGTGACTGTACCTTCAGGCTGTTTTAAGCCACCAAATCTACCTATTTATAGTGTGTGCCCCAGCTGGAACCTTATTCTGTCATGGGAGTCTCACAGGCCCTTTCTGGTTCCTCCAGGTGAGGAAGGCCTCATCAGCACTTTTGCCAAACCACCTTGGGTTCTCTGTATAGAAAAGGGACCCACCCACACTCTTGCTGGCTTGCCAGGGTCCTACAATTGGGTTAATGGTTTGCTGAGGCTCCTGTTGACCCACTGAGGTACTGTACTTGAGTGGGAAACTCAGCACACTGTCACAGGCCCTCTGAGGGCCTCTGTGTAGGGGGAGAGGTTGCCAAGGGACTGCAAGCGATAGAAGGTGTCCCTGATGTTGTGTGCACTGCTGAGGTCTTTTGGTTAGGGGAAAAGGTGGCCAACAACCCCATTGGCTGCAGAGGTCTTTCAGATGCTGTTGAAGGGCAGCTGAGTCTCCCCTTGGCCACAGAAGTCATCTGGATGTGGGGGAAATACAGCTGATGATCCCATTGGCTCCTAAGGTGCAGGGCAGGGGCAGCCCAGGCTCCCTTTGGCCATAGCCCCATTAGCTGTCTTGATTTATGTTCTCAAAAATGCTCTCATGCAAGAAATATTTAATGAAACAAAGATAGTGAATGTATATAATTCCCTTTTCAGTAAATTCAGAACATTAGGACAAGGAGAACCCTTAGAAATTACCTAATCTTCTTGCCTCTTAAAAGCAGAGAAGGAATAATTTGTAAAATCATTTGTAGTAATGATATGATGATCTCATGAAGCTTATCGTTTAAAAAATCTTTGGAGTTTATCTTAACTGCTCACTCATTTTACCCTGACTTTCACCCTTATTCTTTTGTGGGTTTTTTGTGATAACCTTGCACTTGTCAGGCAGGTGCTGTGCTGATGATCTCCAGCCCCTCATCATTATTTTTTATTTATTTTGAAACTTTAGAATTTTTTGGTAGATAGACATTCCAGGAAGGAGCACCACTTTTTTTTTGTTGGGGGAAGGGAAAAAAGAATGGAAAAGGGAGTGAAAATGTCAGCCACAGTATCAGTGGTGGTTTCTCTCAGTAGGGGGATTTAAGGATTTTATGAATATGTTTGGATAAGATTAACAGCATCTGCAAATAGGATCTTTGGCAGTCTGCAGCAGAACAGAAGAGATCTTTTCTGAAAATAGTTGTGTTGGTTACTTTTCTCTCCCATTGCTGAGACAAAATACCTGATACCCAAAATTAAGGAAGGAAAGGTTTAGTTACCTCACAGTTTGTAGAGGTTTCAGTCCATCCTCAGCTGACTCCAAAGCGTGGTGGCATGGCTGAGAGGCAACAGTTCATGGCGGCTAAGGCAGATAACCAGAAGTAACCAGAGCAAGTGAGCAAAAAAGGCAGAAGCAAGCCCTATGCAGGCTATCCTCCCCAGGGCAAGTACAGCACTCACACTGCCATCCAGCACTAGACAATGAACTAATCAAAGCCACCTTTGAAAGCCACCCTTGCCCCATAACCACTACAGGGTTTGGAAAGGACATCTAGACACAAACTATCAAACAGTGAAGTGCTTCTTTCCTACTTTCTTTCAGTGTTTTTCCCCCCCAAATAAGTGCCTGAAGAGACTGCATGAAGGATTAAACTGTCACTTTCAGTAGCCAGTTATTTAATAACACAGTACATTGATAGTCTTAGGTCAATTCTTAGTTTATTTTTGCTTAAATTTCACAACACTTCCAAAGATAAGCTTAATTAGTGTGCCAGATAAAATAAACTTATCAGCCTGCTAAATAAATCTCTTCAATGTTAAGGTGCTTTTTGTCTGAAAACTAACAGAAATTTCCTTCCCTTTAAAGAGGATCAAAATGACAAGTGACTGACTTGCAGACCTTGAGAATATGCGTCACAAATGGTCCTGGAGGTAGTGGTTTGCCCTGCTGTGTGGGGAAAGGAAATGTGATGTTGTAGAACGGTGTGAACTCTGTGCTTGTGATGGGATGATTTGCTGATTTGCTTTGCTGCTTCTGTGGCACCCTTGTTATCACAATTACTGCTGCAGTGTGTGTCCTGAATATCCCGCCAGCAGATGTCAAATGTGTTTGCTGCTATTCTCTCCTATTCAGAATAACGTATCCTGTTGCAGTGATCTTAAAACTGTGCCTTTTAGATTAGAAGTGGTGACTCAGGTATTTGATGATGCCACTCTGTCCACATGGCTAGCTCTGAGTTACACCCTGAAAAGCTCGTTATAAGACTATTTTATGCAATGGATTGACCATTGCATTTGATCTTCTTGGAGGGGAAAGTTTTGGCAATCTAACAGTGTGTCTGAGATGTGAACAGGATGTTGATCTGTGCAGAAAAAAAATCTAATGACAACAGTCTGTCTTCCCTTCTTAGCCACCAGCGGACTGGGCTATCCTTTGTGGATAGGCAGGGTTAGGATAAGACCAGTGCATTTCAAATAATGGATGGATCTGTATGTCCTGACTCTGGAAAATACACAGAATATAAGTGAAAAACCATTGATGAATGTGTGTGTATAAGACTTGTGATCTCATTTATGTGAACTTCTGTTAGTTGATACATAAGAATTATAGAGTTGGGAAAATTATACCAAGCAAATGATCATGTTTGTCTCTGCCGGACAGAGTTAAAGCGAATTTTACCCTTTATTGTGACCATTAGTAAAGTTGGACTTTTATATAGCTTTATATCAAATTTGTAATTAAAAAGGAAACATTTTGAAAATGGAAATGTTAGAGAAGAGGAAACTAAGACCCAACTTGCTGATGTAATAAACATAGTCATTATTGTGTGGCTTGTGGAGGCAGATTGCATTTAGGAGGCCACCATCTCAGGCTTGTCATGCTTTTACTTCTCGTGTATCTCTTCTTAGCCAACCTTCTGGAGCTTTCCACTTGACCTGAAAAACTTCATCATCCCAGACAAATATTCCCTCATCTGTGCCATAGTTCACATTCTTCTCCCTTCCTAAGAAACCTCACAGCATCCTCTGCAACCCACTCTTCTTCACATTTGCTGCCCCTGGTTTCCCAGCCAGTGCTAGTTAGCCTGTAAATACGGACATACTCATGATTTGGGGTTACAAACCTGAACAGCTCTGTGCCTTTATGAGACTTCTGTCCTTTGTGGGGCTCATGTTTTACCGACCTTGAAGAATTAACCTCCTTTGTTGAAAAGACCTTGTTTCTAATCACCCACTATGTGCCCTGTATCATCAGAATTCTATGGACCCAATAGGGGTCGCACAAGGACATGCTGGCTGGATTTAGACCTCAGGTGTGAGCTTCCAGGGATTCCTTGAAGTTAGTTCACTCTTTTTGTTGTTGTTTGTTTATTTTTTAGACAGGGTCTCACTGAGTAGTCCAGGCTGGACTTGAACTCACTGTTTAGCCCAGGATGGCTTTGAACTTGTAGTGGTCCTCCTGTTTCGGCTTCATAAGTGCTGGAAATGCAAATGCTACCATTCCTGGCCTAAGTCAGTTCAGTCATAACAGGACACTCTTCATCCTGTGAGTGCTACTGCTTCTGAGTCTCTGTTGCCTTTTGAGCAACACCGAGGAGGACCCTAGCCCAAATAACATGGTGACATTATTTTCCCAATTCATAGGGGGAAAAGTTAATATGGAATTTTTTCGTGGTGGATGGACAACTAGTGGTCAACTTGTAATACCAGCTAAACTGAATCAGCATGGTGCCGAGGGTGTGATGGCCCACCTGAGGATTGTTGGCAACATAAAAAGGAGACTGGAAAGGAGGAGGTGGTGTTGGTTCTCCTGGTTATGGTTGGTTCTCCTGTTGCCACTGGTTCTGAGGGAGCTTGTCGAGCTTCTTCCTTGATGTGAACTTGGCTGTTCTCATCATCAGAGGAGCTTGGGACCTTGTTGTTGCTGAGAATGGCTGTGGTTCACTTTAGAGGAGCACTGATCCTTACTTTACCACTTCCTGGACCCAGAGAGGAAGATGTGTGGTGCTCAGTCTCCAGGAGAAGCTTGTCATCCAGGAGAAGCTGGTTTCCTGATACAAACTCGGTTGTTCTCATCGTCAGAGGAGCTCAGGACCTTGTTGTTGCTGAAGATGGCTGTGGTGCTTTTTAGAGGAGCTCTGGTCCTTATTTTGACTGTCACTTCCTGTTTCCAGTGCAGAACCCTCAGCTTATTGGCACAGACCTTCTAGCTTCCACCACTGACCTTTGGGCTTTCCCAGTGCAGATTCATAAAACAGACTTGCATGAGTCATTGTCATGGCTCTAGGCCTGCAGTTGAATTTGTGGGGGGCATTGTCCTGGGCTCTAGGTCTTCAGCTGAACTCATGCAGGATATTACAATGAGACCCAGACCCTTGACTGGATTCTCTAGGTCTTTAGTGTGTGGAAAAATTTGCTGCACTTTTTTTTGTGTTTGACTCTTTGGGTGAATATTATAAAATAATTCCATAAATTATGTGTCCTGTATTGTTTTGCAAACCCTGTCTTCAACATTTCTGTTGTATATTTTTCCATAATTAAATGAACTCCCTCAGTGCTTGCTACTGGTTGTCTACTTACAATTGTTGACCAGATGGCCAAATGCATGAATGAGTAACAAACAAATATTATTGAAAAATATCATAAACAGCTGATTATTTTAGCAGATTGGTCCTCTTCCTGTCCCCATAACACTTATTCTCACAAGTGTGTTTGGGGTTTTGTATTAGAAACAAGAAAAAGTTGCCTTTTATTTGTTTGGAGTAATCCATCCTTGGCATCCTGTGGTTGCCATTTGAAGTTCTGGGTGTCTCATCACTTCCCAAATGGGACTGAGTAGTGCTGTTCCTTGTCACCATCCTGGCCTCATGTTGGTTACAGAACTGCCAGTGAATACTAACATATAAATATTCCCCCAAGAGTGCTGACAGGCTTGTTTTCATTTTATGTGAGCAATCCATAAAATTGATTTATATTAAAGATTTATTTCTTTGGACACTAGCACTCAGAGAATCAGGAACCTACCTGTGGGCTCAGTAGAGACACATAGGTCAGTACAGACAGGCGTGTGGGCACGACACAGGAGGGAGGCTGTCTGTGTTCTCTCAGGGTGAAGTCTACTGAAATAGGCACAGCAGAGTTTAGTGGGATTGACAGCAGTCCCAAAAGAGGAGCATGTTGGTTGCCATATAAGGTAATTCTAACCCATTAAGAGTTGCACAATCAGTTACTGATAGGTAACAAGAGTAACTGTGTGGATGAGAGATAAAAAGCATAGGTTCAGAGCTTGTGGTTATAAGAAAACAAGTCTCCTCCAAGTAACTCAGGTAGAAATCAGTTTTATTATGGGAAAAAAATGAGGGTGTTATTATGAAAGTGAAAGTTATTATGCAAATGAGTTATTATGAAAGCTCACATGGCACCTGGTATTTGGCCTACATGTTTCCATTTCTCAATGCCTTAGGGCCACAATATCTTTTGTTTCTTCTACGTACATGGTTGAGTTCTTCCTGGTCTTGGAATATGTATCCTTTGTGCTTGTGCTGAAAAATGGGGATCCTTTTCCCCAACTGTACTTAATTCATTTTCCTAAATGTTTTAGTTAGTATTCTGAAAAGGTAGATGATGATTGGCCCCTGGTTGCCCAGTGGGTTGGCTTCGTATGGGTCTGGTGTTCTTGTCACACCAGTCAGCTTATATATGCACAGGTGGATGTGCACCATACAAAAGACCGTGATAAAGACTATGGGAGGTACTGGATTATTGGTGGAATTCCATTATTTTAACCTATTATCTTTTTAATTCTTATATGTTATTTAAATGAGTCAATAAACATCACTTAGGTTTATGGAACATAACCTTGCTTAAACCTTCATATCTGTCTTCTCTGACTGCATATTTTATTTGACCTAAGAATTTAAGAGTGACTCTATGAAAAATCTCATAATTGTCTTATCCCTAAATTCTTTATTTTCACCTTTTAATGTATCTGAACAGTACTATACAAGGAGTCCTTTTCTGAAGCTAGATTTTCAGTAGCCTTACCTAACCACTAAACTGTCATTAATCACAGATGACTGCTGAATTGAGGACAACAATTTCATATTTTATTACAATGTAGACTTGCATTTCTGTATAAAATGAAGTTTACTGACTTCATAAACCCAGGTGGTCATGTTTAGTTCAGCAGATGAATTGGGAACAGTACAAGTACTGTAAGTACCTTAGAAAGGAGACACAAGATGTCCCAGAATCAAAATGAAGTAGTTTTGGTTCTTCCTTATGGCAGTTTTAAGGATTTTCTTGCCAGCACTTACTGTGTCTTGTGTTTGACAAGCAGCAGTGATTATGATGATATGGTCGTCAGACACACACACACACACACACACGCACACAGTTCTTCCTTTATAGTTATGTGTATCTTAAGGTGTGTATATCAGTGAAAGAATTAGAGAAGCAGAAACACTATGAAAGGTGAGGAATTCATTATAAGGACTTTAACTCTGCAAATGTAGGTTCTTGTTAAACAATCTCTGTAAAGCTGGTGCTTCGGCATCTGATGGTGAGCTTCAGGTCAGAAGGGCCAGCACTCAGGAACAAAAGATAGATATGAATGAAGATCAAGGGTGAGTTGAAACCCATAGGACAAGCTGGAATCTTGTTCTTCCAATTGCAGTTCTAGCTTAGCTAATATAGCATAAATGCAGCAGAATCCAAAAATGTGTAAATAGTCCTATGGAGAATAAAAACAACTCTGTCATTGTTTTCAGCCTCAGTTAGCTGTAAAATTTAAATTATAAGGACTTACATTTCATTGAAAAATATCTCAGGGTTGGTTGGAAAAGTTACTGTGACCATGTATTTATTCTCCATAAAATTATTAATTCCAGAGCTGATTATATCCTACTAAATATGGCTGGATCTCTGAGCAGAAAGGCACCCTTTTAATTAAATTCTAACACATAAGGTCATTGCCCGCCCTTGCGCTTATACCCTGCTGTGGGGACTCTGCCTCCAGCTGCCTTTAATATTGCACAACCTTCCTCTTCTGCAGCTGGGTCACATTTAATAAGTAATTACAGCACATCTGATTAAGGTTACTCCCAGAGGTCCCATTAATCATCTCCAGGAAAGAATGCTGGGGAGGCAAATGTTACTGCAGGTCACTTTCTCCTGTCCTGCTGATGGGAGCCCTCCTCGCACTGTACACTTGATCATAGCCCCCACTTTAATCGCTCCTGGAAGACAAAGCACAGCTGGGCCCTATGTACCATGTGGTTTGTCCACAGCTTGGATTTAGCTCTCCTAAGACCTCAGGAGTTTTCTTGAGGGACAAGATCCCTTGTCTGTGTACCCTGTTTTTCTTGAAGCAGCCCATAGCAAAGCTATGGCAGGGAGGTATGCTGAGATGATGTTCGCAGCAGGAACCAAGCAAGAGACGGTACCACGAAGCAGGGACGGTGCTGTAGCATGTTGTGACTGATCTGGGAGCTTGTTTAACTGAGACACAGATACCCTGCTATTGACTAAATGCTGAAAGTGAGACACTGAATACCTCGAGATCTGCAGAAAGTATATTTCATTATCAAGGCTTCAAGCAGCAAGCCTTCCTTTAGCATTTTTGGTGATACCCTCAAGCTCCTGAGCTATGGTTTTACATCCAAGCCAAGACTTTCTTTATAACAAATGTAATTGGTCTGTGTCTTCCAGACCTCCAAGCTGTGACCTCCTTTATACAATAGAAAGAATGACACCTGAATTGTTGGCGTTATGACACAATATACCAATATTTGTTAAATTTTTGCACTTTATGATGGCTTCTACTGTGTGCTTACTGTATAACTGTATGAGGAAGTACATGACCTGCTCTGAGGCACTATTCTAATCTTCCTGAAATAGAAAATTAAGGATCTGGCACAAGAGCCAAATTCTTGAATTGTAGCATTAGACCTGGACTTCTGGAGCATAGACTGCACATGCCACCTGTTTATAAACATAACTGGAGGAGACAAGCTCAGGATACAGGTCATGGGGCATCTTTAGCTTTGGTGTCTAACATACTTGTTATGATTTGCCACCAGACCCAGCTTCCCCTTTCAAGACAAATGTCCAAGGATTCATAAGTTCTTTTATATATTCAGGTTCTTACTTTTGAGTCTGTGGCAATGTTTCTTCCTCTTGAAGGTTTTTTAAAATGTCATTTCAAAATGTGTTTCAGATTCTGAAATCATTTGTTTACTGACATGTGTCTTTATTATGGTATAATGGGTCACATTTTCAACTTATGTTGCAGGTTGAGGAACACACATGCCTGTCAGTTAAGCTGCCTGGAAAGAATGAAACAAATGTCTAAGTCAAAGGAATCTTAAGAAATGATGTCCTCTAACTGTCAAATGACAAAACCAATTGCATGGCTTAATCAGGTCCTTGCTGATTGCTGGCAAAGACTAGATAGTTGCTGCTATGAATTCGTGTCCCAGTCTCCTTTGCACTGTACCATGAGGCTGATTTATTCCCTGCATACAGTGGGGCACTCAGGGGGAGACCTGTGGTCCAGCTACATTCTGAGTGCATTTCTGGGTAGTGACTGGGCAAGAGGGGAATGGCCTGTACTCTTGAGCCCCTTCCCCCATCTTGTCACTTCCAGAAGACTCTCTTGTCCAGTTTGGAGTAGGCTGGTAGTCTCTGCTGAACTGTACCTACCTTCACATTACCTTCTCACATAAAGTCTGTAGTAGGGAGAGAAAATTCTAGAGTTGTGTAGCACATCCTTAACTGTTGGCTGTTTTGGCCCATTCTTCATTTCTCAGAAGAAATATTCCTATCTCCCTCCCTCTTAGAACCAGTACTGAAAAGGAGGAAGAAATGACATCAATAAAATCAATGTAACAAAGCCATTTTGGTTGCCCAAAGGACCTCTGGTTCAACGGTGAAGTTGAGAAATGCCTGAATGCAATGGATACATGTTAAACCAATCATCTAGAAATGTGGGTTAGCATGGAGCTTACATATAGTATCAGAATTTAGAGTCAGAAAATCTTGAAAATTGTAAGTCAGCACTAACTACACCCTGATTCCTTTGCTCTTGGGTTCAAGCTTCTGATCTAGACAAAGGTATAATCTTTTCACTGAACATTGGACATAACCAGAATTCTTTTCTAGATGTTCATTGTCCATAGTAGTACCTAGTCCCAGTCTGAAGTGGAGTGGAAATCTCCACCACCTCTGGCATGCTTAATCAGGCACACCACACACTTACCTACACCTCTGGAACCAGAGGCATTGCCCTTCATTGGCCCTTCAGTTTACCACAGTGGTGGTGACAAGGGCCGCAGTGTTGGAGAAATATCTTGGAACCTGGCCGAGATACTCATTACAGAGCCATAGCACTTTAATTCCACTTCTCTTTGCAGAGTTTTTGGTGCAGTAGCAGGAGGCTGCCTACAAGGCAATGTCTGCTGACCCCAAAAGTATTGTTTTACCTCATAAACATGGTCCTGTGACTGCTCTGGATTTTGTCTCAGGGTTTTAATGACTAGAGCTTATGATACTATTGAAAATGCACTATCAGCATTTCCTAGCAACTGTGACTCCATATCTACACAGGGTCTGGAAGCCTGCCTGTTGATTTCAGAGGTGGGACTGTCACTGCCTCTGAATTATATACACTTGGTTGTGCATGCAGTAGTTGTCCATGCAGTAATCTCTGGTTAGGTGTGAATATAATGATCTTTTTTCATCTATCAAATGCAAGGGTCTTTTGTGTCTCTAACATCTGTGCTGTTCTATACATGTGCTTATTATGTGAAATTGAGTAGCATCCATTGAACTGTAACTATCTCAACTTCTTAAGTTAATGAGTGTGATTATCTAAAGGAGATTTATTTTCTGAATTAGACTGCCTTTGAATATTGTTTCTTAATATAGACAGAGTTTTTCTGTCATTTTTACTTGTTCTTGAACTAGGGTGGTTAAAACCCTTCACTAGCTGTTGCCAGTTTGGCCAGTGCAGACGTTCATCTCCTGATTGATGTACAGAGGAGATCTCCTGCAAAAGACATTAGAATGTAATTAGAGGAGACTGTAGTTCCATCTCCACCTTATCTATCTTCTCAGTGTCACCATTTTACATCTTTGGATGGTCATAAAATACAACTATGATAGATCAACAGAAAGTCAGCTTTACAGATCAAGGAGAAAAACTACACCGTTAACCAAATCTAAACATTTATTTCAAGGACATAGATATACAGTGATTTTTTTCAAGATGATTGATTACATAGCTCCTTTCATTAGAAACCAAGTAAAAATACGCCCAACACATTTTTTCCTAGGCTGTCACTTAACATTATTTATTTTAATAAATGAGTTTGACCAGGTATTTTTCTTTTTTATTTAGACAACTTCTCATGGTAAAGTGATCTTTGCAAATCAGATTTACTGATAGAAAAGCTAGGTGGGAACTATTGCCAACTTTCAAAAGTGTATGCTTCTTTTGAATTATTAAGTGAGCAAGTAAATGCCTGGGATAGTTGAAGTCTAAGGAGATGCTGGATGGGTTCCAGATACAGCCTGAATCAGGATGTACATAGTAGGAGGAATGTCAGTAAGACATGTAATCTTGACAGAAACTGGATGAAGAGTAAAGAAGTTCTTTCTGTATGCCCCAGATGGTTCATAAACTGACCCTCTATTAAAACACTCAGCATGCTTTGCTTTATTCCGTAATCACAAAAGCATACATAAGACAAACATCCTGGGATGAACATGGCCACAATCTTGTGTAGTGCTTTTTGTCACAAGGTGGTATCCATTTTCCTGCCTCTTGTGGCTTTCTTTGGCAAATGGAATGTGACAGAAGTGATGTTCTACAACTGCAGACCTCAAGCCACAGAGGCCGTATGGTCTTGGAATGTCCTGCCCTTGAATAAGGAAGCCTAGGTTGGATTTCTGAGTTATGAGAGGCTCATGGAGGGGAGGTCTGTTCACAAGCAGCACTGATGAGCTGCCTATGTGCATGACACTGTCTTATACCCGCCAGCCCCAGGCCAACTGCCAAGTGACTACAGCTACATAAATGAGGCTAAGCAAGAACTAGCAAATTGACTCTAGCTCAGAAGGGATGTGCAAGTGAATAGTGGTAGTTTTAAGCCACTGAGGTTTGTGGTGACATGTTGCACCGCAATATGTAGATCCCTATGTCAAAGATGAAGGAACTGGGCATCTGGAAGATTAAGCAGCTTGGCTGAAGGTTGATAATTTGAACTTGATCTTTCTGGCTTTAGATTTTTGCTTGTCCATGTCAAAATTACTACTGCATTACAGAGTAAAAATTCTGAATTGCTGGATGTATTAAATCTTTTAAAGGTTTAATGTCTCATAATAGGAGAGTACTTTGTTCTACTGTTGATTTTTCTATCTCCATTCATTAGGTAATGTTTTCCAAAACACTTTTAAAGAATGCATCACGTGGCTGGGAATTTAGCTCAGTGGCATAAGCACCTGCCTGGCAAGCGCAAGGTTATGAGTTCAATCCCCAATACCCCTACGCCCCCCCCCAAATCACTCATGCTTTGGGATTTGTGTTTAAAGAATTCTTCAGTTGCTAATTTTCTTGTATTACATGGCTCATGGCTCTTCTGAGATATGGGCTTTTAAAGGGAAGTGTAAAGTCTTTCTAACTCCATCCACTTGAGGAAGGAAAAGATTTATTAGAAAGTCAGTCTGCCACAAAAGATGATGTTTTGAAACTTGTGGAGTCCTGAGTGAGGCTCTCAAAGAGCTAAGCCACCAATTACACGAGGTCCAGGACACTGGAAAAGGCCAGAGACTGTTTTTTAGATTTTGCAGGACATATGGTCTCTATCACAACCATTCAATGCTAGTTCTAGCTTATCAGCCATAGGCAATATATAAACAAATGGTGTGCCTGTGTTCTAATATATTTTATTTATAAAAACAAGTTGTAGACTGGATATAGTCTTGTGGGTCACAATTTTCTACCCTGAATTGAAGGAAAAACCTTGCTTCAAAGCCTGAAGCTGTGTTGATGGCCTGAGCATCAGAAGGATGGGAGAGGTCACACAGCTTCCAGGTACTGTCAAGTGTACACTTTGAATTAGGGGTCATCACAGCCAACCAAATCAGACTGAAAGACTGAAGGATTCATGGAAGGGCCCTTTTCAATTCAGTGGACTCAGGAATGCCAGACAGCAGGCAAATGGGCATGGCAAACAGCTGTCTGGCGAAGTCAAACTTCATCACTGATTGTGGGGCACTGTTCTTTGAGTCTCCATTTGCTTATCTGTGGAAAGTGGGGGATAATGAGGAACAGACTCAGCAATATGGGTGGGCTCTTTATGCCATGCTGGTGTTCTCTTTGCCTCATGTTCATGGAGAGAAATCAAGTTCAAGACTATCATCGCCCTATGTGGAGACCAGCTGTAGGTGATTAAAGTCCATTACCAACAAGTTTGGCTGGGGACAAGCTAACCACCCGTCAAGGTGCCGGATCACTGCAGTGCCTTTAACTGCTGGGATTCCTTGCCTGTCACCTTGTAGTCTGTCTTGGCATTTTCTTCATCATGGGCACTCTGTGGGTAACAGAAGGAAGCAGGGCCTCACTGGAGTATGGTGTCTGCCTTTCCCCACGGCTTCATCAGCTCACTGACAGAGGTGACCTTCCTGGGGCCAGAACACCAGATGGAGTTTATTTTTAAAATCATCTTCAATCACTGCATCTAGGGGTAATCGCAGCCAACAGCATATTACATGCTCTTAATTCAGCTTGCTTTTTGGAACTCTTATATCCCTGGGCAGGGGGTGGTCATTAGTGTTTGCTCCTTCAAGCAGGAGTTTTATTTATTTAGCAGGAATTCTTTTGGAAATTACAGAATAACAAAAACAGAATGGCTTAGCGAAAGTCTGCATACAACATGATGGATTATTTTCATTTCTAGTATACTAACATACTTGAGTAAGATGTTACCAGTTTGAAATGTGGATCATTTTTAGTGGTATGTGCCAAAGTGAGACAAAGAGATAATAGTACAAAGTGTATACTTTCGTTATGTACTTAGTTTCAAGGCTTTCTGCAAATTGTTTCTCCATGATTTTGCTGACTGGAAGAACGGTTAAGTGTCCTTATATGAGGTTTGCCAGGTGGGCTCCTGGGATTTTCTTTTTTACATAATTATTCCTTGTCACACCTTCCTCTGAAGTCTTCCTGTAGAGGTAATTCATTATTTTTGAAAAATGAAAACCAGAGCATCCTGAAGGTGTCTGTATAATTTTATTATCTTCCTGTCAGTATGAGTGTTCCCTCTTGCTGTCATAACAAGGACAGGAACCTTTCTTCTAAAATAAAGAATGCCGAGGGTGATGGGGCTTGTCTTGCCCAGGGAGATCACTAATGAGCATCATGATCTTAGATCTCAGTTATGTCATTAAAAAAAAAATAGGACACTGTCTTGGGTGAATGCCAAGTTCCTTCTGGCACCTTACCCAGCAGATATTTGGCATTGCCTGGAGGCATAGTGACCATGAAGGCATTTTCAGTTCATTAAAACACTTAAATTCTCTGAGTGTCAATTCCTACATTCTTACTGCAGGAAGGAAAAAGCACTGTGGTAAGTAAAATTCTTCAACATCCTGGCCAAGATGCCAAGTGTTTGAGTTTTTGTCCTTCATCCCACAGATGCAGGGTGACCTCAGATTTCTTCTGCTGAAGAAGCAGTAGTAGCCCCAGCAGGAAGGACAAGCCTCTTAGTGCTCCAGTGTCCCACTTTTGTTGTCATGGTTCTGGGAAGCCCCTGAACAATTGGTGCCATTCACAGCTGTGGAGTTCCTTTGAGGTCTCACAGCATTGGTTTTCTTCTTTTAAATCATTATATGAGGAGTGTGGCTAAGACATTATAGTTAACACTCAAACACCAAAATCGTTTTTAGTTAGAGGTAAGCATTTTTCATATGTTGAAAGATTTAGCAGGTATGTGACTCGTGTCCCATTAACACTTTTAATGAGTTGTGTGATATTTGTCACCTTTTATCTTTTGTACTAGTGTAAGTTGCTCTGCTTTTGTGGCTACTGATGTTTGAATCAGAATCTTTGTCCTCACTCTTAGGTCCACTTTTCTCAAAAGATTGACATCTTGAAAACCAAGGGCCTCATTGGCTCACTCTCCAAATTTTAATTTCTACAAGAGGCTCTGCCATTCTGTGCAGTGTAAACTCTAACTTCAGAAATGACTACTCTCTCCTACATACAGTAGGCCTGCTGCCATCACTATTTCCTGAATTTCATCTTGTTTGCCTTTAGAGCATTCCATGTTTTCTTTCACTCTCTTCTCATTTCCACTTGTCTACACTACAGGATGATCTTTCTTTCTTTCCTTTTTTTGGTTTTGTTTTGTTTTGATAAAGTATCTCTTTTTTTGGTTCCAGGGATCGAACTAATAATCTGGCACTTGCCAGGCAGGTGCTTGTGCCGATGAGCTAAATCCCCAACCCACTGCAGTGTCTCATTTTATATTTCAGGCTATCCTTGAACTGACTCTGTAGCCTAGCAGACTGGCCTCAAACTCACACCAGTCCTACCGAGGTTTCACGAGTGCTGAGATTATACGTGTGCACCACCAAACCCAACTGAAGGTTTTTTTGTTTTGTTTTTGCCTCAGTTTTCATCCTTCTTTAGCTTTCCTGTTCAGTTTTCATGGTTTCTTCATTGTAGGTAAATGCAAACAAATTGAAACCTCACAGATTGATTTTAAGGTTCCAGATTTCTTTATATATTTATAGCTTGGTATGGGCATGTAATTGGCTATGGTCAAATTGATCTTCTCAACCATCATTCTTCATTGTCAATTCTGTGCCTTCATTAATGGGACCACTTTGCTTGGAATCCCTCCAATTTTTTTTAACCCTCTCAGATTTCTCTCTCCAACCATCCGTGTTCTTTGAATTTCTTCTCATTTTTCATGTGGTGTGTCATGCATTGCCTGGTCTTGTTTGCTAGCTTGTAATCTAATAGTTATGACAACCATGGAACAACATCAAATATGATCACAGTAATTAGTGCCCTTCTGCCACTGACTCCAGAAGCTGCTGAGGGTTTTTTGGTTTTTTGTTTTTTTTTTTTTTTTTTTGGTGGTTGTTTCCCCTCATAAAGGTTGTAGCCTGTTTCTGTCCTTCCAGAATTCTGTTCCTAACTAGATCTGCAGAACAGTTTCTCTTTCTTAGCCTAAAGGAACTTTTAGAGTTGGATTACACTGATCTTGGTTGCCAGGAACAGAGCCATAGATTTTCTTCTGCTCAAAGGCCCTAGGTTGTCTCTTTCTGTTGCCTTGGCATTGAGACTGACACTTT
>PVJX010008830.1:0-63566 GCA_004027295.1 Dolichotis patagonum
AAAAGGGAGGTGAGGGAAGCTGACAGTTATTGACCAAATATTAACTTTTCTGGGCCAATTGCTGTGTAGGTTGTGACTTGGCTTCCCATGCTGATTGCTGCAGAGGTGTAGGCCAGCATTCTTTTGTCATAAGTTGTCTGGCCATTGTCTATTTATATTTTTATCCTCTCAAACTATTCAGCGGTTTTGTAAGGTCTTCAGTATAACATAAAAGGTTTTCTCATAGCATACTGACACCTACTTGAGCTCAGGAGAATGTGCTGTCCCATACCTAGCATATTTCCTGAAACAGAACCTGCTAATAAACATTTGCAGAAGCAGAAAAAGGCAAAGCATGATATGGGGAAGAAAAATTCTTTTTTTTTTTCTTTTGTACCAGAGATCAAACTCATTACCTTGCAGTTACTAAGCAGTCGCTTATGCTGCTGAGCTAAATCGCCAGCAGGAGAAAGAACATTTTTTTTTATTATGCAAAATATAACACAGAGATCAACATGAAATGATAATGCAAGATAAATCCAAAAGGAATTTATGCTTTAATCTTCACTACTCCCTGTTTCTTATCAGAAGTTTATTGGAGAGGTTCTGATAATACAAGCAGATATTAAAAAGAAAATCTTACCTTGACTTTTCATTTCAATATAATTGTCTAATTCTTAAAAGTAAATATTGCAGAAAATCCTAAAATAAAGCCCTACTGTGTCTGTGTGTATTACCAGAGAACCTGGAAAAAAGAAAAGACAACTGATGCTACTGGCACAAAAACAGACATGTGAATCAGTAGAACAGATTAGAAGATGCAGAAACAACTCCAGGCACAGCCAGCTACCTGATCTTTGACACAGGCCAAAAATACCTGCTGGGGGAAAAATAACTTTAGCAAACGGTACTGGGGAAACTGGCTATTGACATGAGGAAGATTGAATCTAGTCCTGTATCTCTCACCATATGCTAAGCTTAAATCAAAATGTATCAAAAATCTAAATGTTAAAATAGAAACAGTGTACTGGAAGATAAATGAAATCCTTGAAAATATAGACATAAGCAAGGACTTTCTGAATGTAACACTAATTGCATAAAAATAACATTAAGAATCAACAAATGAATTTATATTAAATTTAAAAACTTCTGTGCAGCAAAGCAGTCAACCAAGTGAAGTAACAGCCTACAGAATGGGGAAAAAAAGGTTTTTCACCAGCTACACCTTAGACAGAGAACTAATACCTAGAATATATTAGACCTACCAAAAGAAAGACCCAATTAAAAAAAACAATGGCAACTGAAAGGAAGAAGTACAAATGACCAATGAATTCTTGAAAAAATGTTTAACATCTCTGGCTATTACAGAAATGCAAATTAAAACAACACTTAGATTCCGTCTTACTCCAGAAAGAATGGCCATCATCAAGAAATCAAATAATAACAAAAACTAGCAAGGCTGTGGAGAAAAAGGAATGCTTCTGCATTGTTGGTAGTTGTAAACTAGTACAATCACTATGGAAATCAGTATGATGACTCCTCAAAAACCTAAAACTATCTGTCTGTCAAACACAAGGTCCTGAGTTTGATTCCCAGTACAAAAAAACCCATAAAAATAGAAGCTCCATTCAACCCAGCTATTCTCCCTCTACATATCTTCTCAAAAGAGTTAAAGACATATTAAAGTGACACATGCATACTCGTGTTTATAGCAGAACAACTCATAATAACTAAAATCTGGAACTGGAATTGAACTATATATCAATTAACATGATTTGATAAAGAGAATGTGGTATTATGCACAACAGAGTCCTACTCTGCCACAAAAAAGGATAAATTTGAGTTATCTGTAGGGAAATGGATGCACCTTGAGACCATGATGTTAAGCATAATAAATCACACACACACACACTTACTTACTGCATAGTTTCTCTTATATGAGAAGCCCAAAGTATAAATGAAGAAAACAAAACATAATAGGAAGCAGGAGGGTAGATCTTTTGCAAAATGGAAAGGCACCAAGAGATGGGGGGGTGATGGAAAAAGAATTAAGACTTGTTATGCTCCTGTACTGGCTCCCCATGATGAATGTAATCATTGTGCACAGTAAACGTGTACTAATTTTAAAAAGAAAAACAGGGCAACAAAAGGCAGTGGGAGGTAGCACTGTTAAATCTCTAAATCGTAAAAGGCAAAATTCTGTTAAGCAGTAATATATAACAATGGTAACTATAATACCTTCATTTATACTTTGGGCTTCTCATATAAGAGAAACTATGCAGTAAGTAAGCTTGTGTGTGTGATTTATTATGCTTAACATAGTATAGACGTATGTTTCGTATGTCCTTTTTTATTCTTAAATCATTTTAGTAAATAACATCATTCTGATGCTTATTCTACATATTTAAAGTTATAATTGTTTAACTGAAATTTTTTGTTTTGTTTTGTTCTAACTGAAATTTTTGAAAGACATTTCTTGATAGAATATATGAGCTTGTAATTGTAAAAGGCAAAGAAATTATGAACTTCGTATGTAGTATAGTAATTCCTGGTAAAGTGTACATTATAGATATACTGTAGATTTAAAATATAGGAAATGCAGTGGTAGTGTTAGCACTAAGTGAAATTATGTATTTGTGCATGTAGACAAAACTAGAAAATATATAAAATATATATATAGTAGTTATAATAAGGATTTTTTCAATCTTGAATATTTTACAAAAGTCATTTAAAAGTAGATGTAAGTGTGAAAGCATTAGAAAAAGACAGTTGGACAGCTTGAGTCCTACACTGGGACTAAGCAACATCTACATAACATTTGAATGAAAAAAAAAATGCAACTCAACAAAGTATGAATGTTCCCTATAAATGTAGCCAAGATTGCATTATAAAATTCAGAGATTTCTATATTATCCTAAACACTTAAACTGCAGGAGGCGCCTTCTGCTTCCTTCTCCACTGACCCCCAGTAGCTGTACAGTGAAACGACTTCCCGGCTGCATGTTAGCACCACTTACTAAACCGCTCACAGTACGTGTGCCATGCGCAGTGCCAGGGATGCCAGAACCGAGTCTGTGCCCCCAGCAAACTCAGGGCAGGGAGGCGTGGGAGGGTAGGTCTGCAGAGCCTTTCAGGACAACCTTTTGCGTGTGTGTTCAAGGCCCTGTGGAGCAGAAGAAAGGCGTCCTTCGCCTTCCATCCCTTTGGGAGGGCACATCCGAGCCACATCCTGAGGGTCCCATGGGAGGTAACCAGGACAGGAACGAGGCTTGCCACCAGCTCGGTGTAAAACAAAGGCGCTAAGGAGCACAAGCAGGAAGTCCCTGAATGGTTCAACCTCACGGTGTTCAGGATTTGAGTTTTAATATTCTAGCCGTAGAAGACAGTGCTGCAGGGTGTGGGAGCAGAGGCCAGGACGGTGGCAGTGAACAGGCACAACTCAGGGACAGGTGAGATCTGAACTGAGTCAGTCACAGGATGGGCTCACAAAGTTCTTGAGAGGTGAAATGTGACTTCTGAGGTTCTTATTTTCCACCGCGGGTGAACCGAAGAACGCTGCTGCCTGTCCTATACCTGCACAGGCCAGCTCAGTCTAATGCGTGCTCGTGCGTGAGGCTTATAATTTTACTTTCCACGGCGCACGCGTGCCATTATTCCACATGCTTTCTTGGCTCTTTTGGGGCTGTTTAAATTGCAAACATTAAGATTATAAGATAATACTAGAATTCAGGAGGGTGTTTTTTTTCCTCCAAAATTCATTCACCTTCCTATGAGGTCTCATCTTTCTTATTCTCCCCTATGTTACTGTCCTAGGTATTTTTAAGTCACTAAGGAAAAATATCATAAAAATAGTATGTTCAATATGATGTCTTAAATTTTCATGATTTAAGATATTAAAAATTGTATTTTTTAGGGTGTTTTCAAGCCTATGGACCTTAATCACATCATCAAACTCCTTGAAGAAAATGATAAAGTGAGTAAGCTTGGAGAACAAATTATTCTGCTACACCCTTCCAAACTTTTATTTCTCTGAATGGTAACATATATTCACCCAAGTGTAAGTCTCACTTCTCTCTTTTTGTGGAAAACAGTTCAAACAATATTATTTTTAAATATTCGTTGTTGTTGTTCTTGTAGTTATTGCTGGATTACAACCAGGGCCTCATACGAGCACTTACAGCACTGAGCTACAGCTATAGCCCTTTTTGGCTTCAAATTTATGAGCCTCCTCATTTATGAGCCTGCCCCAACCGGTCTCAAAATAACGTATATCTTAAATTCAAGAACTGTTTAAATTTGACATGAATATATTTAACCAGATAGGGAGGCCAAAGAAAAGTTGCTTTTGTGGTTGGACAAATCCATGATGACTGTAAACAGTGGAATTCCTAAGAATATGCAAAAGTCTAACCTCAGTCTAACCTCAGTTACCAAATAGGATTGGAGGAGAGAGATGGTAGGAAAAGGGGTTTCATAACTTACTAATACAAATTTCCTAATGTAAAATCAGTACATATACATAGCCACACACACATGTATATATAGATAATTTGAGAGAATTCTTTATAGAAGGTAATGGGAATAAAATTGTTTCAGACACAAGCTCAAAACTGACAACTGAGGCATCTTTATAGAACGTGATAGAAATAAAATTGTTTCAGAGACAGGCTCAAAACTGAAAACTCAGGCATCAAGAAAAAGGATGCTAAATATGTATTCTTACATGTTCACACACCACTCCCTTCTGAGACCCAAGCATTGACAAAATGCCTAAAAGCCAACACAAACTATAAAGATATATGTAGCCCTTTCCAAAGAGTTCACATTCTTTTTTTAAATTTTATTTTAAGAGAATAAAACCAAACAAAATAAAACAGAATAAAGCCAGTCAAAACAAAACAGTGAAAATGATACAGAATTTCAAAACAGAATAATAAAAAAAATCAACAATAGGTACCATAATGCCTCTTGTTATCTTCAAAATTGCTGCCCATGTGATCAGACATAATAAAATCAAACAAAACAGAACAGAATAAAACCAATCAAAACAGAGAATTGAAGAAAACAAAACAGTAAAATGGAATAAAACAAAACAGAACAATATTGGATTTCAAAAGCAAAACAGAAGGAAATTCCACATATTTGCTATATTGCATATTGTTACCCTCTAAATAGATGCTCAGACTAGTGGCTTTAGGCCTGCATGGTCAGTCAAACAATACCAGAATTAAGTTGTTTTTGTACCTCGGTTGCTATCAGCTCAGCCTGTGATCCTCCAAATCTTCTTGTCTCCCAGCCCACACACTAGCTGGCCCACAGGAGAGGCAAATTGGCTTCCTGTGTGTCTTCCTGGCCTACATGACCACTGCTGGCTCACAGGAAAGACAAATTGGCCAAATGTCACATTCTTAATAAATAGAAAATGAGCCATCAAGAGAAAACAGTGTCCAGTGAGTCCTAAGCACAAAATTTAGTCATTGTTTTCCTTTAGTCTCTAGTTTCTTAAGTAGAAGAAAAATAATTACCAAGGTTTATTTTTTACTGAGTATGATTTTGTGAAAATTGGTTTTTAAATTGTGAATGCATCTCCATTTCCTTGAAAAATAAAACTCAACTACAGAAAGCTTCTTCTAGTTGTTACATAAGGCCTAGAGTGGAAAAGTAGAGACAATATGTAGCCTTTTCACAGATGGTTTTAGACGCTTTAAAAGAACAGAGAGGATTCTGTCTTGAAAATACATCCTGGTCCAGAGGTTTGTTTTGTTTTGTTTTTGTTTTCAATTAACTATGGATGCATGGTTTCCACAATATTCTTGGGAATATTTTAGAGGTTAAAAATATAAATTTATCAAAACTGACTCCTAGTATCACCACTTTTTAGCACTGTGTATTTGGAGAAATAGAGTATTTCAGATGAGTTTCCTGTTGTTGAAAAGACGGATAATAATATCCTGGTAATAGAGTCATTTTGAAGATAAATTGAATGATCTTATACATAATGTCTATGTGGTACATGGCATACAAAAAATGTACAACACACTTCAGCTATTGCTAATAATGTTTCTGGAGAGAGTTGCTGCTTTTATATTAACCTAATATAAATTTTTAATTTCCTCCCAGCACTTGGTAGGCTGAGGCAGGAGGATTGCTACAAATTCAAGGCCAGCCTAGGCCACAAAGTGAGTTCAAGGGCAGCCTGAAGTACATAGCAAGACTGTCTCAAAAAGACAAAAAATAAAATAAAAAATAAATTTTTAATCTCCTAAATTTGAGTGGTAATTTTTTTTACCATCACTGTTTCCAGAAACATTTTATAATGCTTATAGTAATTTAAAAATAACTTGGTAATTTTAATGTGTCTACTTTCTTTTCACACTGAAGAAATTTTTAATACTTTCAGCAAATTTAATAGAGCAAAAGAACTAAATAGAACATTTATTTTAGGGTGATTTAGAAGAAAAACAACTTAAATCTGTCAAGAAACTGGTGCAGTGTTATCAGAATGGATTTGTATCCTTTATATATGCATATGTATTTGTTTCACTTATGGTGGAATGAGAGAATTTCTGCTCCAAATGTTTTAGTTTCCTATGGCTGCTGTAGTAAATGATTACAAACTTAGTGGGTAGAAAGAGTATACATTTGTTATCTTACAGTTCTGGGGGTCAGAGGTCTGGAATCAGTCTCATTGGGCTAAAGGCAGGATGCCGTCAGGGCTGGGTCCTTCTGCGGACTCTGGGGAGTCCATTCCTTTGCATGCCGTCCCCCTCCTCCAGGCTTCCTGCACAGATCTGATCTGCTGTGCCCCTGGCCTTTTCTGCCAGGGCTTCGCTCTTAGCTCTGCTTCATCATCTCTCCTCTGTTCTCTGACCTTCTTGTGCCTTCCTCCTCTTTGCCTTATAAGGAGCCTGTGCTCACGCTGGGCCTACCTGGCACTCCAGTATGTTATTGCCATCTCAGGGGTCTTAATTTAATCACATCTAAAAAGTTCCTGTGCCATCTAAGACATAGTCACAGGCTCCTGAGATCAGGATATTGATACAAGCATCTTTGGAAAAACCATTGTTCTGTTCATTGTACTCTCTGGATAATGTCAATGACTGTAGATTCAGAAAACAGATGTATTTAGGAGGGACAAGTTAAAGTCTTGTTTCTGACAATTTACATGGGCAAGTGTACCTCTCATAAACTTCATCGCTTTTCCTGTCGTTATAAAATAAGGATAATTGTACCTCGTGGTGTTACTACAATTAAATGAGATAATGTTCATGCAAGTGCTTGATAATCTTAAAAATATTATATAAATATATTGTCCTGACTGAATATACCACCCTGATCAGAATGTGAAACCAGTATGTCTCCAAACTTTAAAACTCTTTCTATATAAGAACCGGTTTGTTGTTGCGTGACTTTTAAACCATTTACATGTGTGTGCTACTGTAACATACAAGTGTTACAGGAATATTAGATTGCCAGAACAGTTTTTCAAAGTCTGCGATCCCTTTCCATATTCACCTTGTCACAGATAAGAAACATATAATTCCAGAACAGGCTGTGATCACAGTCTGCACTTGAGGAGAACTGACCCAAAGCATCCCTGACATTTGTCTGACCTCCTCTCAAGAAAATATCAGTCTAATATTAACTTGTCCCAGTGCAAGGCATGATAAACTATTTTCATTCAGAGAAAGGTGCCATATGATTCATCAGAATCTTTTATTTTACCTTTGGTGTATGGATCTGTTAGGCCCCTGTGAATAGTAAGTGCTATATGGCAGAAGCCAAGAAAATCCACCAGCAAGTGAATTTTCCTGTCTTCACCTAACACCTCAACACTGCCCTCATTTTCCTTCAGATCAGCCCCTTGATGGCAGATGGATCTATTTCTGAATGTCATTTAATATCTGGCTTTAGAAGCTGTAAAACACTACCAATTAAGTTAAAGAAATATCTTGGTCACTTGTCTGGGAAGTTAATAGAACTGAATCCTTCTGGTGTGCTAGTCTCTAGATCTTCAGGTAAATGCACCTTTTCTTTCAACTGTTTAAAAACCCTAGTGGCACATACACAGATATAACTGATCATTTTTACAGCTAGGACATTATGGCAGTTACGACTTCTAGTTCTTGGTTGAATTGTGTTATTTCTACCTTCTTTCTAGGAGTTTCATAGGAAGAAACGAAAGAGCTGAGTACATTAGCAATGAGTAACTAGCTTTTTATACTAGTTTTAAATGAAATAAAATCCCAACCAATGTAAACCCAGGCTGTTAAAAAATGCACGAGGTCATGAGTTCGATCCCTGGTAAGGGGGGGGGGATGCAGTAATCTGGGTGTGGTGGCTCATGCCGGTAATCCCAGCACTTGAGAGGCTGAGACAGGAGGATCATTGTGAGTTCAAGGCCAGTTTGGGGTATGTGGTGAGATCCTGTCTCAAAAACAAAACAACAAAAAAAAAACAAAGAAAAAAATGCAGTAAAAGAAAGGTTTCAGCTGTTTGGGCAATACTGTGTATGTTTGTGCAGATGGCAATAAAGGACATTAATGAGCCAATCACTGTTAATTTTAATGTGTTTTTACTCATTGCTAGTAGTTACTTATTGATCAACTGAGTACATAGTGTGGTAGTTGTAATCCAATTCTAAAATTGTGAGAGGGAAAAAATTTGAATAAAAGGTTTTGAAAAAAAATTAAATATTTATTGCTAAAAATATAGTTCTAAGTTTTTCTCTTCAGATTTCAAAATAAGAATAGTTAGAACAATACCTACATTTAACAAAATAGATGCAATTCTATAGACTTTCTTAAAAGAAGTGTTGTAAACAGTATGGTAATGGAAATATTTTTAAAAATTTTTTTATTATTGGAAATATTAAAGTTAATAATATTTCTTAACTAAAAATACTAAAGCCATTAAGGGATTTAGCACAGATATTTAAAATTCTGAATCTGTGTGCAGGAAAAATTGAAAACCAGCACCAGTTTGCAGAATCTGTATGTGATATCTTAAAATTGTGCAGGTAAGTGTTATTAACTTTATTTTGTATTAGCAAATAGTATTTTATTATGTTTACAAAATATTAGGTATTGCAGTATAGCAGAGTGATACAGAATTCAGAAAATTTCAGTTTCTGATTGAAGCAGATGGCAAATATGATCAGTTTTATTAAGTAGTGTAATACTGCTAGACACAAGAGTTTAAACTACAAGTATATAAAATGTTTTCTTGAAATGAGTTGCTTTTAGAAACAACCACCTTTACAAAATTTGGCTCTCAAAATTATATTAGGTACCATGAGATACTCTATTGATTTTCCAATTTTGAATGAAAATACCACCATTTATGTTTGGTATATATTTTAAAATATAGAGATAGTAAAATATAACATAAACATAAATATAATCTCAAGTAGATATTTTAAAAGATAGAGAAGTATAAAAAATTACAAAATTAATGTCTTATCCTTTTGCTTCTCTACAGTCACTCTAGAAACTAAATCATATGTAATGCTTCTTTGCTGCCACATAGTGGCTAATCTGGATATACCATTTAACATGCTGTGGCCACTTTTAATTGTTTTGATGGCTGAATAAAATAATCAAAAATAATTTATTGAATGCCTACTACTTGATGCCTCGCTTTTTAATAAGAACCAAGAGGGGCCAGGGATTTAGCTCAGTGGCCTAAGCACCTGCCTGGCAAGCGCAAGGTTGTGAGTTCGATCCCCGGTACCAAAAAAAACCCCCCAAAACAAAAAACTGTGAGCTTAATAAGAACCAAGGAAAATAATTGAGCTAGTGCTTTCAAGGAGCTAATTGGAAATCTTTAGTTTATCAATAAGGGATTATATTATGTACAATACTTTCAAATTTCAAGGCCATGCAAATCCCAGAATACCAAGTTCATAAGCATTTGTTGGTATCAGTGCTTCTATGGAGCACTGTGCAGAGCCATTTCTCTAAAACTTTTGGTAAATGTTTTATTACATAATATGACAAATCTTTTGAACTGCATTCTTCAGCTTCCCTGATTTTGTAATTATTTTACTTTTTTCTCATTTTACTAATTTCTGATTGTGTCCTATATTTCTCTACACTTCTTCTTTGCTTGGTTCTCTTTTCAAAACATTTTGAGAGATTAAAGCATTAAAAATAAATAAAATCACCAGGTGTGGTGGCACATGCCTGTAATTCCAGCACTCAGGAGACTGAGACAGGGGAATTCATGAGTTTGAGGCCTGCCTGAACCAGCGAGACCTTATCTAAAAAAAAAAAAAAAAAAAAAAAAACCTGAAAGAAATAAAAAAGAATTGAAATCAAGCCTTTCAGTTTCCAGTATGTTTTTCTCATAACATTGAAAGTATATGCTTATTTTTTCATAACTTTTTTGGTTGGAAATACTTCTGATGCTTTTCCTGATACAAAAAGTTTGGGGACAAGAAGTAAAAATTTTAGAGTTGTTTAGAGCTAACCATCACTTGGCTAACAAGTGATTATTTATTCCAAATGATAATTCCAACAAATGATAGAAATAAACTTATGCGAAATTTGTGTACATTTACACAAGGTCCTTTTTACAATTTGGCCTCAAAATATATTTAAATTCAAAGTAACATATATTTTACAACCACATATGATAGTTTCCTGTGCCATCTTCCAGCTACTTGATGACATTTTTTTAAAACATGAGTTAATTCTGATTAATGGTATTGCTCTACTCAATATTCTGTTTTGATAAGTTCTATAATGTTCTGTATTTCCTTTGATTTTGCTGTACCTGATTGAAAGAACAACTATTGTTAAGATAACGAGATATACTATGGTACCTGTTACTGTTATCCCAGTAACCTGCTGTGAAGTTCTGTACCAGTTTCACTACACTGTCTTAATTGGCTTTGTTCTGTTGTATTTTACTACCTTCAAAATAATAAAAAAATTTTTTAAAGACATGAGTTAAAAGTCCTATATATGACATACAAATTTTGGATTTATGAAATGCCAAAATAGTTTATAATCTATATTTAAGACATAACTTTCTTTCTGTACTTTGGAATTTTATGACTCAGGTTTATGAGCTTGACCTTTTATGATTTGTAAATAAGCTATTTTCAAATAACTTTGGTTATAGTAGCTGTGAGATGCAAGTCTAATATAATTGATATTTGTTAACTGAATTCCTTATTGTCTCCCAAACATCCTGTTCTTTTGTGAATAGTAGTAAAACATTTAATAAGGAAAAGAGCCCTGACCTAAAAATGAGTAAAGCATTGATCTATTAACTAGAGTTTCAAAAAGTTCAGGAAGAATCCATAAACAGTTTTCAACTTATAGGTGAATCTAAACCTATGGTTTATATCAGACTATCTAATGTTTTCCTAACTTTGATAGAATTACAGTTATAATTCATTATTACTTTGCCTTCAAATGGAAAGAAGATTAAGATTTTCATTCACACAGTGACACAAAATTACTTTCTTAGCTCATACCTTTTATATCCCTTTTTCTTCATTAAAATTTTTATTTTCTTTCGGTTAAGTACAAATACAATAATTTTACAGTTATCAGTTCCCCAGAGCTAAAGAATAAGATGTCATCCTCATTTTATTCTTTAGAAAGAAAATTTTCCCCGCTTTACAAATGATGCTTCAATCAAAAATTTCATTTACAATTACCCTGACATTCTTTATTCTTATTGAAGCTTGCCATTTTTGAAAAAAAAAGTATCGGATGAAATAACTTATGCTGAAGATACTGCTAATTCAATTGCACTTCTGGGTAAGTTAAGCTTTCTTCAAGATATAAGGGTATGACATATGACAGGCCCTATCAACAAAAAGGAAATGTTTGCTTTCACTAAGTTATCCTCTCTCCATATCTAGGCTTTTCTCTTATTTTGTAGTTGGAAGTTAATTACAGTATACTCTACGATAATTCTAGTATTGTTTTCTGTGTAAATATTTCGTGATACTAACAAGATTGCTCTGTTCCTAAAGTGCAAAAATAAGCAGAATAGTCCTTGTGCTTACTTGACTTGATGTTAGTTAGGTTAATGAAATATTCATGAACTTCTTTTAGCTCAGAAAGTTTATGTCCCCTTCTTTCAGTAACCACAAACATGTTTTCAGCTTTGAACTCTTGTGTTGAATTGCTAGAATCATTAAGGACCTCATCATTCTTTAAATGATCTAAGATTTTAAATAAAAAATTATAAAATGAAACGTTAAAAACTTTAAAATACACATAAAGATGCAGGTACCAAAAATATGAAAAATATCATAAAGAATAGGCATTTTTATCTCCTTGATATGATCATATTGTTATATACCAATGATATTGATATCTGTTGATATTGTTATTGCTTGATTTTCTAGAGAGAGAAAATAATTTCCTAAGAAATGAGGCAATGAAAAACTCTTTTGAGTAAGCCCCTGAGACCTGATAGCTTGTTCATAAAATAAATTCTACATCAAAGTTATGCTTATTAATTTAGGTTTTTATTTGTAAAGGAAAAATAAGAGATACATGATTGACCCAATAAATCTTTTCAATGGGTCACTCAATAGTTTTATAGAGAGTGGGTGAAGGTGTCATGGACATTAAATATTGGTGGATTTTATAAAGAGAAGCCAACCCAAAAGAGGACATGGTTAATATTAACAGGTAAAAAATATAGATTTGTTGGCAATGTTTGTTGGCATTTTAAGAATAAAATGTCTGAGCTGGGGATTTAGCTCAGTGGCACAAGTGCCTGCCTAGCAAGTGCAAGGTCCTGAGTTCAATCCCCGGTACCAAAAAAAAAAAAAAAAAGAATAAAATGTCTCTTACCCTCCTTATTTTAAAATGCTGCATCCAAACCTGTTAGCAGGCATTTGTGGGATATGTACATGGCCATTTCTTGAGTGTCAGTCTATTTTCCTTAATGACTGTCTACCAACAAAACATATTACTGTTTGATGGCAGAATCATTATGAGCTCCCTATGTTACTTGCTTACTGCAAATACTGCTCATCTGTCCCTGTTTTTACTCTTGGAAGCATGAGTTTAAACTAAAATAGCTGTGTACAGTATGAAATATTGAAGGAAGGCTATTTATGACCATCACTAATAACTTTCAACTTCTACTATGTACTAGCAAGTTATGTTTTCTTCTAAATTATATGTGAATTTTGTAATTCAGGAGCAGGATTCCAGAAATGTGTCAAGAAAGAACCTGGCACTCTATCCAAAGATGGTAAAACAGAAAGCTGTGAGAAATTACTTACGTTTACAGGAATTTAAAGGATAGAGAAGCAGATAAAAACCCTAGAATTTCCCATAAATTTGCATGTTTTGGCTAGTTTGTTTGAAAAGTTTAATTGTTCTTGTCACCTAAAGTTTATCAAAACCTAAACAGTGCTTTTCTAACTCCAAAAGAAGGGTCCAAAAAGTAAAACTGAGAGAATAACCTTTGCTTTTCTAAAGTGACATATTTTGCAAACAAATTCTCCTAAATCAAGGGGGAGGCTTTCCTCATGTCCCCTTGTCATCTTGTTTCCTTGCTGCTGTTCGCTTGCAGAAATAAACAATAACAAGACCTAGGCCAAAACTCAGATCATGGGGGAAAAGCCTTCTCGGTCTTTCGCTCGCAGAGAATCCACCCAGACTGAGTTTAATCCTAGCACTAATACTACAGATTCCCATTGTCCTCATGCAGCCCAAGAGCACAGGTCCTTTGCAGAGTCCCATAGATTATCTTCAGATTCCCCTGAGGACCTCCCTGTACATTAATCTAGTTTACATTACTGTACAAGGTGAGGCTAGTTCAGCAGTATTTAGATAAGGCTGAAAAAGAACCCTCCCTATTCTCCAAGCCCGCCCCCATAGCTTGAGCATAAAACTATTATGTGTCGAGCAAAAACTCCTGGACACTCTTGTTTTCTGGTCTGTCAGCAAAATTAAAAGGGGAACTCACCTGGAACTTTAGGGATACAATGCATTACTAGTGGCAACCAATTGCTGACTAGGTAACTCAAAAGAAAAAGGCTAGCCTATGTCTTGGAGATAGTAGCTAACTAGGTAGCACTTACTAGATATGCCACATTCATGCTAGATACCATTCTCAGCCCTTTTCTTATCACGCTAATTCATCTGATCCTCACGACCTCAAATCTACTGTAGCTATATTATTGCACACACTGTATAGATAAGAAAGCTAAGACACAGTATAGGAGAGCCAGAATTTCATCTTAGTCTGGTTGCAGCATTTTTGGTATCAGTGATCATTCTGTTCTGATGAGGGACCAAACGTATAAGGATAAATCCAGGTTGTTGTTGTATGTGGATATATGTTTGCATATGTAGTCATGCACTGCAGTGCTACATTTCAATTACTAACCAGCCACATATATATACAATGAGTAGCCCCAATGTAGCATAAAATTGGCACGTCATTACTCACATGTTTGTGATAATGCTAGTATAAATCAACCTTTTGTACTGCAAGTTGTATAAAAGTACAGTGCACACTTGTACAGTTGTACAGTACATACTTGATAATGAACACCTGTGTTGAAGATCTATGGATGTGCTGTATTTTTATCACTGAGAGCATGCTC
Organism: Dolichotis patagonum; assembly: GCA_004027295.1. NCBI lineage: Eukaryota > Metazoa > Chordata > Mammalia > Rodentia > Caviidae > Dolichotis > Dolichotis patagonum. Next base: position 14,573 of record PVJX010008830.1, read on the forward strand.
TTTCTGCTTATGAAAGAAAAGTTAACTGTGAAGCAGCGTAGCATGTTACGCTAGCGGCAGCTTTCTGCATCTGGTGTTTACCATGGCTCTTGATTGCACCACTTTCCCTTGCACTTGACTGACTTCTGTTTGCCCATGGACACACTCTGACGTTCACACAGTGAAATTGCCTGTTGTGGGATCCAGTTTGAATCTCACATGAGAATGTTTTATTTTTATAATTGTAATATTTTGTGCTTCAACTCTGCAAAGAATCTTACAGCGGTATTGTTACATAGCATTCATTTATCCCTCTGGCAGGTGACTTAATGAAAATACCAAGTTCTGAATTGAGGATACAAATTTGTAAGTGTATTGTCAACTTTTATCATGCAGAACCACCAAAGAAGCATATTCCAGGTGAAGTCTTGATGGTCTGTCATCTCCCTTCCCTCTGAACTGGAAGGACACAAAGGGCTCACAAACCCCAACATGCTGAAAAGTTTTGGATCTTTTTTGGAGATTATATATACATATATATATACATGCATACATACATACATACATACACACATCTTTTCTCACTTTTGGGGTTTCCATGAGATTTTTATTGCCAAGTATTTATGACATAATTAATAAATTCACTTGTAAATAAGCTTATAACAATTGTTATTTATGTTACTAAAATTTTCTAATACAATTATTTTTCTCACATACTTAAAAACTAATCAACATCCATTCAATTAGGTGACAAATTTCTAATATTAGTACAATTCTCCATTGTGTCTGGGAGAAGAGTTCTGTATGTTACAGCTAAAGGACCTTAAAAGATAATAGCAAAATGAACCACACTGAAATGGGTAATACCAGGACAGAAGGCATTTGCACTGCAAGAATATAATATTGCTGAACATCTCTTACCTTTGTAGAGTATCATTTATAATTAATCTAGGAAGGGAGACAAAATATAAATAGTAGTTTAAATTATATATTTAATAATATAATAATAGATTATTAAATGTCATATTTGAAATATCAGTCCACCTGGTAGAAATGTTTGGTAGGTAGTAGAAATTGGATACAAAAAGGACAGGTGTCAGAATTATGGGTTTGGAGTAGAAATGAAAACTGTAGCCATCAGTAATTGATTCTGTCAGAAGATAAAGCATATAAACAGCAAGGGCCCAAGAATGACATCAAAGAGAGTGCTGACATTGTGGTTTGGAAAAAGTGATCCAAAGAAATTGGCAATGAAGGGAGATTCAAAAAGGAGGAAGAACATCTAAAGTCTGTCAGGTATTCAGTGCCAGTGAGGGAGATGGCTGATGTAAGAAAGGAGTGGTCTACGGGCCTGCTGCTGCAGAAGCATCTGTAAAAGAGGACAGAAAGATCAAGCTAATATGCTATCTCAAAGTCTAATCCATCTTTGACAGATCTGTTGACATAAAGCAGTCAGAGGAGCAGCAGAGCTAAAGGACAAGAATGCCGTGAGAGTGGAGACAGCAAGTTTGAGATGAGAGAGCACAGCTAGCTCATGAACACACACTTGTATTTTAAGGTCAGATTGTAAAGAAGCAAGGTGGAAAAGAGCTCAACTGGTAGCTAAGTTAAAGAAAGGTTACTTGGGTCTTATTGTTCATAGGGTAGGGAAATAAAGTTTTTAGACAGGAGCTAGAATTTACTAAATAGCAAATGAGAGGGCAGAACTCTGAAAAGAAAGGTATGGGAAGATGGAATTAAGAGCACAAGCTTGGCAGAAAACAGACACCCTTAAAAGAAAGGAAGCTAGTGGCACACAGTTAACACACAGGACTACTGAAATGCAGAGATGTGAGGCCAATCTTCGTTTGATCAAGCTTTAAAGATTGAGAGCATTAACTGTGCTTTCTCTGTCACACAGTTAGTTTCAAATGATGGGTATCTGGGGGACATCTGGGATCATAGCTAGAAATGCCATACTAGAACAGTTGGAGGAGACATAGCTCTGGAGATAGGAACCAAGTCTATGAGGCTTTGTGTTATCATATCCTTCTATAGAAACATAAACTCACTAGAAAAAACTACATAGCAAATAGCACATTTTCTACTATCCATACAATAGACTATTATACAAATAAAATGATTTGAGGAAATAATTGATAGCTTAGGGAAAAGCTTACCATAAATTTAGTGGGTTACTGTAAAACATAAGGTTATGTGCATAAATTAAAAGTATCAGCAAGAAATATATTAAAACATTAATGTTATTGACTCTAGGTGGCAAAATTAGAGGAAAACAAATATGGCAAAGTTAAGGAATGTAATCAGTCTCAAAAGACAAGCTGTCAGGGAGTTAGAGAAGTGAGATCACCAAAAGAGAAGAGAGCCTTATCTCAGATGAACAAGCATTGCCCAGTGTTTAATCCTTTTGACTAAGATGTAGTCAGCTAGGCTCCTGTCCAACTGCAACAGAACTTAAGACAGAAGGAAATTCTTATGAGACATTCCAAGACTCAGTCTTCACAAAAAATACCATTTCATGCATGGCCGTTTGTCAAAGGAACATTATCTTTTTGCTCTTGACTGCTGATACCATGTAATTGTTATCCATTGAAAGCACAGAAATAAGGCACTGTCTTGAATAGTGAAAACATTCAGCATTTGTAATCGTCTCACTTTCTTTTACCAAAAAATTATATCTATTGAGAAATAAGAAATATTGTCTCTTTTAAACGTGGAGACATGCTTCTAAGATTTGAGATCGTATTTCAAATGCAGCCCTAGGACTCAGCAAACTATGGACCTCAGCACTGCAAATCAAGTGTTGCTGGAACACAACTATACACCTTGACTTTGATATTGCTTATGGCTAAGTAACATGATACTAGTAGTAACATAGTAACATGATACATAGTAACATGATACAACACTCTAGTTAAGAAGACAAAAACCTTAAAATCTGTACATTTAAAATACATACTATCTAGTCCTTTAAAGGAAAAGTTTGCCCAAATCTATGTTTTCTAATTTTTAAATGCCATACAATTTTCATGAAGTTTTTGTTATTGTTACCATTATTAAGTAACACATTAATCATTCCTTTGTTTTAATTATCATTATGTGGAATAATCATATAGATTTACTAATTGTGTTAGGTTGCCAGCAAGCTAGTTCATCATACAAGGCTAAAATGGCTGAGGTCGGAGGATTGGCAGAGACAATGGTTCAGTCATTGACCTTGCTTGAAAATCAACTCATTGAGAAACTTTGGGTACTTAAAGTTCTGCAGCATCTCTCAACTTCTGGTTTGTATCCTATTATTAAATTTGAAGACCTCATTGTTGATTATTTTGGTTCCCATTTAACAACATTAAGGCTATATAACATAATTTTTAAAATCTATTTTTAGAAGTTAATTGTGTTTTAATGGTGAAAGCAAAAGCAGCCAGCACAATCTGTGTTCACCTCAATGACCCAGATCCCTCTGGACAGCTTCTGTTTCGTTCATCAGAAATACTTTGGAACTTACTGGAAAAGTCTCCAAAGGAGGAAATCATACAGCAGCTTAGTACTTTGGAGTGTTTGGTGTGAGTATATGTGACTACATATGAATGTCTTTTAACTGTTAAAAAAAAAAAAAAAGTAGCCAGAGTTGTCACGAGCATCTTTTTTGAATGCCTATTCAATTGTTTGATTTATACCCTAGCTGTGTTTCAGGACATTTGTGTGTGTGTGCTATTGTATAAAAAGATCTCCAGAGGAAGAAATCATGCTTTTCTTTGTGGAAGGCTCTTAAAATGGCCTGTTAAGGGTAAATTATGCTTTTGCGTGTGTATAAAGTAAAATTAGACATTCAGGAGAACTATTTCATTTATTCAGTGAATCTCTTATAAAGGGTTTACTGTCTTCCAAATACTTTAAGAAAAATTAGCAACAACAGAATATAAAATCAACAATAAATAGCTTTTCTGTACCCAAATAATGGACTAGCTGAGAAATAGATCAGGAAACAATTATATTCACAATAGCATCAAAAAAATATAATAACTAAGCATCAATCTAACCAAGGAGGTAAAAGACCTCTACAATGAAAATTTCATAATATTAAAGACAGAAGTTGAAGAAGACATCAACAAATGGGAAGACCTCCCATGTTTATGGATTGGAAGAATTCATATTGTCAAAATGGCCAGTTATCAAAGCAATCTACAGAGGCAGTGCAATCCCTATCAAAATTCCAGTGACATTCATCACACAAGTAGAGAAAACAATGACAAAGTCTGTATGGAAACACAAAAGACCCAGAATAACAGAAGCCATCCTAAGGAAAAAGAGCAAAGCTGGAGGCATTACAATACCTCTTCTAAAATTAAACTACAAAGCAATAGTATCAAAAACAGTATGGCACTGGCATAAAAAATAAAAATGTAGTCAAATGAAACAATAGAGGTCACAGAAACAAACTCATACAACCACAGCCCTCTGATTCTGGACAAAGAAGCTAAAAATATACTTTGGAGAAAAGGCAACCTCTTTACCAATGGAGATGAGGAATTGGATAGGCTCTTGTAGAAGATTGAAACTAGATCTTTATCTGTCATCCTAAACAAAAATCAACTTAAAATTGATCAAAGACCTAGATATAAGACATGAAAATTTGAAACTGCTAAAAGAAAACATAGGGGAAATAGGCACAAGCAAACACTTCCTGAATAAGACTGGGTCATTGAGGTGAACATTATATAAAGAACTCAAAAAATGTAAGACCAAAAATTAAAATAGCCCAGTAAATAAAGGGGCAAATGAACTGAACAGACATTTCTCAAAAGACAAAATACAATTTGTCAATAAGTATATGAAAAAATGTTCAACATCTTTAGCCATTAGGAAAATGCAAAACAAGACCACACTGAGATTACATCTCCCCTAAGTCAGAATACAAAAAACAATAAATGCTGGTGAAGATTCAGAGGGAGAGCAACGCATCTGCACCACTGGAGGGAATATAAATCAGTACAACCACTATGGAAGTTAGGATAGAGGTCCTTAATAACTAACAAGAGAACTACCATTTGGTTCTGCTCTGTCTCTTCTAAATACTCAGCAAAATTAAAGTAAGCACACTACAGTGATACCTACATCCCCATGCCCATGTATACTCCCGATAGCCAAGATACAGAACGAACCTAGGTGCCTATGATGAATAAGTAAAATATGACACATATACATATATATCAGATAGATGATAGGCAGACAGACTGATTTATTGATTGATTTCAACCATAAGGGTAATGAAATTTTGTCACTTGCAGGAAAATGACTATATCTGGAAACCCCCATGTTGCATGAAATAAAGCAGACTCAGAAAGACAAATATTAAAAGAAAAAAAAGGAAAGACAAATATTGTATGTATTCCCTAACTAACAACAACAACAAAGACACTAAAGTATAAGGAAGCCTGTTGTCAGACAAAAGGAAGGGATTATGTGGAAGGGAAGGGGAAAGGGAGAGTCATAGGAGATGGATATGATCAAAATATATTATACACATTTAAACCAGGCATGGTGGTGCATGCATGTAATTCCAGCACTCTGGGAGACTGAAGCAGAAAGATTGCACGTTTGAGCTCCACCTGTGTAACTTACTGAAACCTTGTCTCTAACGAAAAAAAAAGACCGGGGATATAGCTTAGTAGAAAGGCCCTAGTTTCAATCCTTAGTACTGAAAAGAAAAAAAAAATCTGTGTCAAAGCAAAAACATTAGCAATACAAAGTAAGTAAGCCTACAAGTTTATTATTCATTAATTCCACAAATGATTATTGTTTGTTCTGTGCCAAGTTCATACTAGGCTATAAAGGCACAACTGGAAACACTACAGCCATGCCGTCTACTTTCATGGTATTTACATTATGCTAGAAGAAAAAGACAAGTCAACAGACAACTAAAAGAGAGTGTACTAAATGTTATGAAAGAAATTACCCCAAAGTGCTGACCATTCTTTAGAAGAAGGTAAATCAACACTTTTTTGTTTCCAGTGTCCAACAGATCAACCCTGGAGCAGTGTAGGCCGTTTACATGGTAGCCATCCTCAGGCAGCTTCAAAGTGAAAGGTGACAGTGGCTTTACATATTGCTACATACAAGACTGAGCAAATACCAACCTTTGGTCCGTCTTTTCTTCTCACTGTCTTCTACTGTACTGGCATCATTCTCAAGCTCCACGCAATGAGATCTTACAGGTGATCCTCACATGATCTCAAGTCCAAATAAAGCAGAAGCAAAGGCTTGCTACCCAGAAGTCCACAGAAGGGGCTTCACATTGAATCCCTGTTCATCTGGAATCAGAAGGTGTGATGCCAGCCAGTGCCAATTACTGAGTGCAAACCAGTGCCAGAGGCAAGGCACGCTCTGACTGGCTGCACAGAGGCTAAAGGCAACTGCACAGGGACAAAAGTTAAGGATGAGTCAGTTCCTAAATAGAGACAAGGATACTGTCAGCATAGAAAGCAAATTGATCCCAAGAGGCAGAGTCACAAAGTCTACTTGAGCAGCAACCTGACCCAGACTTGAAGAATGAATAAGCACTTCCTGATAAACCTTAGTCTGGTATCAGAATGGTAAATAGGAATTGACAACACAGAAAAATTTTGTATGCAGAGAGCATTCCAGACAGGAAAGTGGGGGAATAAATGAAAACAGAACTTAGCAAAATCAAAAAGACATAAATTTATTATAGTAAGGGCAAAAAGAACAGAGTAGACTGGTAAGAGTTGAAGCTAACAGTGATAGTGGGGATTAACAGGGACCAAAACATCAAAGACCTAAGAAGTGTTATCAAGAAGAAGACTTTATCCTAACATTAAAAAAAAAAGGTTTTAAATGGTTTTCTAAAGCCTTTTAATGGTTTTAACATGACATGGTTAAATCTTTTAACAGTCACTTTTACAACCCTGTATAGACTATGGGTCAGTAGATTCTTATCTGATACGTATGTAGTAAAATACAGACAGATTGGGAAATGTGGAAAAGATTGAAAATACTTTTAAATGAATAGTATAATATAAAAAGTAAGATTCTGTTTATAGACCCAGTATTTCCACAGTTCAGGTCCCTATAACAAGTAGCACATACTGGGTGGTTTATAAGCAACAATAATTTATTTCTCCCAGATACGGAGACTAGAACCTTAGATCATGGTACAGCACAATGTTCTAGTGAAGAGATTCTTCCCAGCTGCAGACTGCTGAGTTCCTGTCTCTTCAAACAGAAGAAGGTGTGCAAAGGAGCCCTCAGGGTCCCTGCTGTAAGGGCACTAATCCCATTTGCAAGGGGTCCATTCTCATGACCTAATCACCTCCACAGGTCCCATCTCCTAATGGTACTGTATGAATTTTGGAGGTACACAACATTTAGTCCATAACAATAGTATTTTTAAAATATGGCTTTATTTTCTAGGACTCTGAAGGAAATATTTAAAACTCTGTTTATGAGAGGCTTTAGTCATTATGATCGCCAGCTTAGAAATGATATATTAGTGATTACTACAATTATAGCTCAAAACCGGCGAGCACCAATGATTGTAAGTATAAGTCAAATTGCATTAATTTTAATTGCAGAAGTGATGGGCATGGGAGCCAGAAGTCCTAAGTTACGTTGCAATATTTATGTATTATTTTATAATGCCAAGTCCTATTGTAATGTCATGATGGTCACCATTATACTTTCGCTGTGCCAGTCCTTTGCACCCCTTTGGAAAATTTTGATCTTCGTGTTCTATAATTCACACACAGATCTACCCTTGGTGAGGCTTTTCTTTCCTGCCTGTCCAGATGATGTGAGTCTGCGTCTGGCACCATTTTTCTTTCCCTGAACAAAACTCCCTGTATCATTTCTTATGATACAAATATGCCTGCTGCTCTCAACAGTCTCTTAGCTTTCTTTTATCTAAAAATATATTTAATTCACATTCACTCTTAAATTGTATGTTCATTGAATATAGAATTCTAGGCTGAAAAGATCTTTTGTAGAACTTTAAAGATTATGTTCCACTGATTCCTAGCCTCCATTTTTTTTCTGATGAGAAGTGCTTGTTATTGCAAATTGTTGTTTCCCAGTATGCAACATATCACTTCTTACTCTGGCTATTTTTGAGATTTTTACTCTACCTTTGGTTTCCAGCAGTTGTGCCAAGATGTGATCTCCTTCATATTTATCACATTTGTGTTTTGTGGAGCTTTTGGGTATATAAATTTAAGTCCTTAACCAAATAGGGAGAACTTGTGGCCATTATTTCTGGAAACATTTTTAAAACCCCATTCTTGCTCCTCTCTATTCTAGAACTCCAGTTACTTGTTTGCTTAATATTTTGATATTGTCCCACAAGTTTGTAAGGCTCTGTTTACTTTCTTCAATCATTTTCTATTATTAATTATATTAATGTAAATATCTAAAATTACTGACTCCTTTTTTCTATTACTAATCCTATCCTGTTAGTAGTCGTATCCTATAAATTTTTTACTTCAGATATATTTTTCAATTTTATAATTTCCTTTTGGTTTCTTTTTATAGTTTGTGTCTACAGAGAATTGCTGTGTTTTCATTCCATATGAACATCTTTACTGTAGGTTCTGATATAGTACTCTGAAGAACAGCTTTTCTTTTTATTATGAATAAGCATTTAGCTAGTGTCTTAGTTACTTTTCTCATTGCTGAGACAAAATACCTGACACCCGAGGTCAGTTGGAAAGGATTGTTTGGCTCACAATTGGCAGAAGTAGAGGTTTCAGTCCATCATCAGCTGGCTCCAAGGCAGGCTGGTGTGGCAGACGGGCACTGCAGAGTAGAAAAGCTCATGGCACCCACGGGGTAGCAAAACAACAAGGGAGGAGGGAGGTAACCCTCTTTATGTCCCTTATATTGTATCCTGCCTACCAGGATTAGGGCAGTGCCAATCCAATTGGTGGCCCAATTTACTAATCAAACACCCTTGACCCCGGCATCACACACTCCAGATTCAGCCACCTCTAAAAAGCCCTGTGACTGCTTGAGGCTTTGGGAGGACATCTAGTCACAAACCATAATAGTTAGTCTAGACATCCCTCTGGTAAAGAGTTCAAATCCCATTCTGAACTGAGAATTCTCTGCACTTGTATGGCTAGGCATCAGTCAGGAATTTGATAAGTGTTTATATTCAGAAATTGGGGTTCTCCACCGTGTCTCTCCTTTAAGGGATTTCTCCCTTTCCTGTGGCTGTGGTGGTCTCTGTTGTCTGATTCTTCAAGCCAGTAAGACCTCACTAAGACTTTGAGTTTTAGTGTCCCTACAAGCTACAAAATAGGACATGCTCTCATTGTTTTTTTTAAAGGGTAGAATAGGAATTTACAGAGTGCCATTTGCAGTTTTCAAGGTTCTCACTTCCGTTCAGTATCTACTTGCTCTTGGCCATTATTAGATGGCTCATGGATTTTCTTTTGAGGTGTTCTGTTGTTGTTCTTGTTGTCCAGAGTTTACAGTTTCTGCCATCATTCATCTTCAAGGAGCTGCTCAGCTATACAGGAAGCTGAGCCTCTGCATACTTCATAATGTGAAAAAAATCATTATATGATTGCAGTCTTAGAATACAAAAGTCTGCAACAATATTCACACATCAGCCATGTCCTTTCTAAACTGTGCTTCAAGGAATGGCTGTCAGTGTCTCAGTCCCCTGTAGGGAATATTGGCCCCACCAGCAGAAACTCGTGCTGAGCAAATGGGAAGAGTCCTGCATCCTCATCCTGCATCCTACTTAAGGCTGCAGTGAAGGTGGAGCCTTCTGTTTACCTGGAAAGCCCTGGCCAACCAGTCAGTAAGTCCTCACGACTTGAAAACGGTCAACTGATTTCACCAGCACAACTCAATGCGGTAATGTCCTCACATTTCAGGGAAGCCATATGGATCCTAAAGTAGTAGGGACACAAAGTCTAAGCTCAAAAGGGTTTGGATTTATTAATTTTCACTAACGTACATCAGAGATACATCTGTCAGGTGTATGTTTGCAAATTTGGTCATTCTTCAGGGCTTTTCATATTAAATGCCACTATTTTATTATCTCTTAGCCAAACATTTCATATAATGAGAGGGGTTGAGAAAGGTGGGGTTTTTAAGGAAGAAAATTATTGAATACAACTGGATTTTTCTTCCAACTGTGTCACTTCAAGGTATGGATAATGAGCTACTGAAGTAACTGTAGAGGCCTAATATACTTTGGGTTCTTACTAAATGTTACACTGTATCCTGCAAAATATTTGCAGAATAATGTAAGATACTTCTTAGAACCTACAGAAGCAAGTTTAAAATTAAGTAAAATACAAGTCTATCTATCTGCTTTTATTTTCTTATGTTCATTTCTTAGTAGTATTAGTACTTACAAATTTAAATGAATTACAATACGTAAATTTCATAAAGGGAGTAACTGATAGGTAAATTGAATGTCTTTATCATAACTTCCATCCTAAATAATTCACCTTTCTGAATGTTTTGTGTGTTTGTACTAGGAATGTGGCTTTACCAGAGATCTGATCTTATTTGCAACTTTTAATGAAGGTAAAAAAAAAACATGAAACTTTAAACTTCTGATAATTGTCCTAATGCGTCTTATATATCATTTTATTTTTTTTCTTCACAGTTAAGAGTCAAAACCCTTTGATAAAAGGTCTTAAGCTTTCTAACTCCTATGAAGATTTTGAGTTGAAGAAATTGCTATTCAATATAATTGTGATCTTAGGTAAAGATTTGCCTACTGTACAGGTAAAGAATAAACAAAATAAGAAAATACAGTTGATCTTACTTTATAGTATGTCCTTTTCAGAGTCATGACTAAGTAATTCATCAGTCCATATCTTTGTCGTATTTTGTTTTGTTTTGTTTTTGAATGCTGGGAATTGAACTTAGGACAGTGCACTTGCCAGGCAGGCGCTGTAATGATGAGCTATATCCCCAGCCCTATCAACCCACATCTTTGCCATAAAAAATAACAAACTCCTCTTACTTTGAATTTCAGCAATTTTGTTTGTTTGGTTGGGTTTTTTGTTTGGTTGGTTGGTATTTTTGTTTGTTTGTTTTTTGGTACTGGGAATCAAACTCACAATCTCACACTTACCAGGCAGGCACTTGTACCGCTGAGCTAAATCCCCAGCCCTAAATTTCAGCTTTTTAAAAAACTTGTACCAGGCATGGTGGCTTACACCTATAATCCCAGCACACAGGAGACTGAAACAGGTGGATCATTGTGAGTTTGAGACCAGCCTAGGCTGTATAGTGAGTTCAAGGGCAGACTAAATTACATAGTGAGACCAGGTCTCAAAAAACAAATGAACAAATTTTAAATTTCCTTTCTTACCCATTAATAAACAATAAAATAAATTTAAATTTGAACCACATAAACCAAAGAAAAATAGCAGAAACTAAAATGTTTGCTGATATTTCAATATTTGGAGCTCCTAAATAAGGCAGCAACAAATGAAAGAAGTTCATTCAGGCCAATGCAACCAAATAATCTGTTTCTGATGATAGTGACAAGAGACTGTTTAAAGCTAAAATAAATTGTGAACCTCTCTGTCACCAATCTCAATCCCTTAAGAACCTGTTTTTTCTTCTTGGTACTGGAGTTTAAACCCAGGGCCTTTACACTGTGCCTATGCCTCCAGCCATTTCTTATTTTTTTATTTTGAGACAAGTTCTAACTCAGTTACTGAATGCCCAAGCGGAATTTGAACTTGTGATCCTCCTGCCTCAGCCTCCCAAAATACTGGGATTACAAGTGTGTGTCACCACAAGCATCTTGAACTCACTTTTTCTTTACACAAACATAATGCCTTTAACGTTTTGATTATTTATGAATTACCTTAGTATTTTGTTTCCTGAAGAGCAGCACGATGAGGTTTGAATAACACTGGAACTGACTTTCACTTCTCACTTAGCACCCTCTAACTGTGCGGCCTCGGCAGATTACCTGCACTTCCAGAGGTTCAGTCTCCCTGCAGGGGAGCAGTCAAGACACATCTGCCTCACTCATAGGGCTCTTGTGAGGTTGAGATGAAGGGTGAATAAACTCTATTTTAAAGAGAATAAAACAAAAGAAGGCAGAACAAAGCAGATCAGAACAGAACAACATAAGCAACACAGCACTTTACAATAAGACAACTGGACATTAACAGTAGCTATCAAACTATCTCTTTCTCTGCTATAGTTGAGCATAGTTTCAAATACAATAATATGAAACATAACACAATAGTATAAAATCATTCAAAAGAATGAAAGAATTACAGGGCATTCTGAACCAAATAACAGAAAATGATCTATGGCTTCTATAATATCTCATTTTCCATAAAAAATTTGTTTATACTGTCACATATATTAAAATCCCAATAAGACACAACATGATAGGACTGATGGTAATAGAAGAACAGAAGCATGGTAGGACTTCAAAGCAAGACGATATTAAATCAGCAATGGCTGCCATAATGTTTTCTTCAAAACAGCTGTTCATACCATTACACATAATAAAGTCAAATAAAACAGAATAAAACCATTCCAACTGATGAATGAAAACATTGAAAGGCTTCAAAGCAATGAAATGAGGAATCATGATTACCATAAAATCTTATATACTCTTACCAACTCTCATACTAGGGAGACTATATGGTATTTACACATGTGAGTTTGGTTTATTTTGCTTATGAGTATGGTCTCAAGTTTCATCCATTTATTTATAAATATCTCAATGTGATCATTCTTTAATAGCTGAGTAGTACTCCATTGTATAAAAATACCACTTTTTTATCCATTCCTCAGTTGATGGGCACTTAGGTTGTTTCCAAGATCTGGCTATTACAAATTGTGCTGCTATAAACATGGGTGCACATATATCACTGTGGTATGATGTTTTCAGTTCTTCTGGGAATATGCCTAGAAGTGAAATAGCTGGGTCAAATGGGACTTCCAAACCCAACTTTTTGAGGAATCTCCAGACTGACCTCCACAGTGGTTGCACCAGTTTACACTCCTACCAACAGTGCAGAAAAATTCCTTTTTCCCCACAGCCTCTCCAGCATTTGTTGTTGGTAGGTTTTTTTTATCCTGTCCATTCTTTCTGGGGTGAGATGGAATCTCAGTGTGGTTTTAATTTTCATTTCTCTTAGGACTAATGATGATGAACATTTTTTCATGTATTTATTTGCCATTTGTATTTCTTCATCTGAAAACTGTGTATTCATTTCAGATGCCCATTTTTGGATTGGGTCTTTGAATTTCAAGGGTCTGATTTTTTTTAATTCTTTATAAGTTCTAGACAGAAGTCCTTGGTCTGAGGGACAATCCATTAGATTTTTTTCCCAGTTTGTGGGTTTTCCTTTCACTCTGCTGGAAATCTCTTTTGACATGCAGAAACTCTTTAATAAGATGTGGTCCCAGTTATTGATTCTGGGAAGTATGTCCCATGTAGTTTGATTCTTATTCATGAATTCTCTTCCTACCCCTATGTCTTTGAGATTTTTACCCACTTTGTCTTCCAACAGATTTAGTGTTTCTGTTTTAATATTTAGATCTTTGATGCATTTAGATTTTAGTTTAGTACATGGTGACAGGCATGGGTCTAGTTTTCGTCTTCTGCATATGGATAGCCAATTTTTCTAGCACCATATGTTAAAGAGACTGTCGTTCTTCCAGCAAGCATGTTTGGCCCCTTTATCAAAGATAAGGTAGTTGAGTGAGTTTGTGGTTGTGGTTGTATCTTCCAATCTATTCCATTGATCTTCAGATCTGTTTTTATTCCAGTACAAGGATGTCCCCTATCACTGCCCCTATTCAACATAGTACTGGCAATTAGACAAGAGAGAGAAATAAAAGGAGTAAAGATAGGAAAAGAGGAAGTTAAATTATCATTATTTGCAGATGACAAGATACTTTACATAGAAGACCCCCAAAACTTCATTGAAAGACTCCTAGATGTAATAAATAAATTCAGCAACGTAGCTGGATACAAAGTCAATACTCAAAAATCAATAGCATTTTTATACACTAACAACAAAAATACTGAGAAAGAAATAAGAGAAGCCATACCCTTCATACTAGCATCCAAAAAAAATGAAATACTTAGGAATTAACCTCACAAAAGAAATAAAAGAGCTATACGGGGAAAATTATAATACTCTGAAAAAGGAAATCGAAGAGGACCTCAGAAAATGGAAAGACATCCCTTGTTCATGGATAAAAAGAATGAACATTGTGAAAAAGGCCATTCTCCCAAAATTATTATATAGATTCAATGCAATCCCAATCAAAATACCAGTAACATACCTCATAGATCTATAGAAATGACTCCTAAAATTCATCTGGAACCAGAAGAGACCTAGAATAGCAAAGGCAATTCTAAGCAGCAAAAGCAAGGCAGGAGGCATCACAATCCCTGACTTGAAATTATACTACAAAGCTACTGTAATAAAATCAACAAGGTTGCATAAACTCTAAAGCAACAGAAAAATATATTATAGTTCTATTAGCTTACTCACTATTTTAATTAAAATTTCCTTTTAGTCCTAAAACTCTTTAACTTTTTCTTTTCATGAAAATAAAGGGAAATTCATTCTATCTGTGTCAATATTGATAATATAAATGTGGTATAGTACAGTGTGATAAGGCTTTCATCAGGCAGAATTCCAGTGCTGTTGCTTTCTATAGAAACATGTCCTCAAAGAGGTTTTTAAATTTCTCTAAGCTCACCTTCCACGTGAAAATAACACACCACCGTGGGATTTTTATGAGGGTCTAAAGAGCCCAGCATTTTGTTGGTCTGGCCACTTTAAGAAATATATATATATATTTGGCTTAGAAAAAGAAGTTCCTAGAGCTATAACTTTATTATTAGTATCAAAAATATGTAATATATAAATCCTAAATATATTTTCTAAAATGCCAAATAATCATTCCATAAAGTATAATTTATTACAGTAGAGGATTATATTACTAAAAGTGACAGATCTAAGGAAATAAATAAAATTTGCCCTGCACTTTATAAGCTGATTTTTAGTTGACTGAACATTTCACAGACAGCAGAGTCCATTACTGTGGTAAGAATGGGGTAAGAATGGGGCAAGAATGAGGGATATAGCTCAGCAGCACAGCACCTGCCTGGCAACCACGAGGTCACAAGTTTGCATGACAAAAACATTAAAATAAAAAAAGAATGTGTATGATCATGTGTGGTTCACAGAGCCCGTCATAACTATTATCCACTTAACTCCCACAGTGATGCTAGAATGAGGAGTTACTCCTTTTTTCTCAACTCTAAATCTTGCATCCTTGTCATATTAAACTAAAGTGAGAGACTAGTGGACTACTTAGAGAATCTAGAAAAATTAATAGTTGCTATTTTAGAAGAGTCTGTAGGACAATGCCAAATTAATGGAAAATTAAATTTAATATTGCACATATTTTATACAATTAATTATAATTATGATCAATCGGAATCAGCTGTATTACCTGTGTTGTCATTTATAACAATGCATTCTTATTTTATTTTTATTGAAATGCTTCATTCAAGAAAAGTTTAAAATACTAAGCCTATAGTTAAACACAGCTTGTAACCTGACTGACTGACATCCAGTTGATAAAACGCTTGTGTAAGTTACTTTGTGTGTGGGTAAAGATTAGCTGCAGTCAGTACTTCGGACACAACTGTCTTTTGTGGTCTACAGTGAGCCTATGAGACGCTTCCTTTCAGGACCAGGGTAGAGTATGTTGGGAGAGTGTTGCACAGCGTGCACACAACCTTGAGGCTGACTCCCCGTACCCTCAAAATTTCCTTTGAAAGGACAGAGGGCGAAAAAAATGCCAAGGTTTATTTACTCCGAGTTTTCTACTTAGATGATTTTATCCTCAGCAGAAGCTAAATTACATAAGCCAGGTAGACAAAATAATTATGTTGCCATTACTATTTTGCTTTCAGTTGTTCCTATGTGTTTTTGGTACCCACCATGTATGTGATGTTTAGAAAGGGAATGTTTTGAAATGACTAAATGTTTTCAAAGTGCCAAATTTGACCTCTTTATAAAGTTACTTAATTATGCTTCTAACAAAAGTGTCTTTTGTCCTTTCTCGTAGCTATTGATCGATGGCAAAGTTGTTTTGGCGTTACTTACCTATGTTAAAAAGCCTGAGAAACACAAAGCGATGGAATGGTCTGCAGCACAGTATGAAGAACTACAACTGCATGCGATCGCAACTTTGTCCTCCGTGGCTCCCTTGTTAATAGAAGAGTACCTGTCATGCCAGGGGAACGCGCGCGTCCTGGAGTTCCTGGAATGGTGTGAGAGTGAAGGTGAGTGTCCGGCTCGCCAAAGCCGAATCAACCTATTTCTTGATTTCTCAATATATATAAAGTTACAGGGAAGAGAAATAAAAATATGTAACTCTGTCCTTTTAATATTTAAAAAAACCTGAGATTTCAAAGTCAGATGTTAATAAATGTTTAACCAATAGTTGATACGTGCCTAAATCATGCATGCAAACTGATTTAAATTTTTGTTCTGTTAGGCTTCTCCAAGAATTATATGTAGAAGGAAATGAATTCTGGCCATGTTTTAGTCCATTCATTCAACAAATGTTTCCTGACTGTCCACTGGCTGCCAGATACTATTTTAGCTGCTGAAAAATACATTTATATTTAAAATAAAAATCCTTACCTTCGTGGAGCTTAAAATTTAGATCTCTAGCCAGACATAGTAACTCCATATATAATCTACCAAGTTAGCAGAGCCTAGTGTGTATTAGTATATTATGTCAATTTTGGGAGATGAAATACATATATTCATATATTTAAAATTTATCAGAAAAATACTATTTCTTTTTTTTTTAAGATATGGTCTCACTGTGTTGCCCAGGCTGGGCTTGAACTCTCTGATCCTCTTGCCTCAGCCTCCTGAGTGCTGTGATTACAGGCATGTGCCACCACACCCAGCACTATTAATTTTGCTCTTAAATAACTTTGTAATATATGTCTGCATAAGACCAAGAATAGCCAGGTGCAGTGGTTTGTGTGTGTTCAGCTATTTGTCTGGCTGAAGCAAGAGAATCAGTTGAACTCATGAGTCTGAGGTCAGCCTGGGCAACATAGAACCCACTCAAAAAACAATATTCATTATTATCTATTGCAGTCATCCAAAATAAGAAAGGGGATCAAGAGATAGCTGGAGGGGGGAGAGAAAGAAGGGAAAGAGGACCAAAACAATTAAGATATATACATGGACCAATTCCCCACAAAAATTGTAAACATTATGCACTGCAAACATGCACCAATAAAAATTTTAAAACAGCATAATTCATTTGTTCCTGAAGCAGATAAAATTTTTTAGCCATTTTATTGTTTAATTTCTAGTATATAGAGTTACTAAATTTAATCTTAAGTTACTTTGCATTAAATAAGACAGTTAGTTGTCTACATTTACATCATTTATGTTTACAGAAGGCTGCAAAACAAAAGTAAAAATACTGCCTATTCAGAGAGCACAAATAGCTAACAATTACTTAGTATCTCCTATATGCTAGATCTTCAACACCTTCCAAGTATTACTAACTCATTTAATCCTCTGAAAAATCTGGAGACATAGTACTATTATGGTGGGTTTGTTAGATGGGTAAAACTCATTCTTTGAAGTTAAATAACTTCTTTTTGGCCACACTATAAGTAGCAATGCAAAGCTTTAACTCAGGTTCCAAAGCCCCCACATTAAACCCACACAACACTCAGGACAGTACAGTATTTGAAACTTTTAAATTTTAAACTTAAAGCTACCTCTTAAAGAAAGTTTTAAAGAAGGGAAACTTGTCTTGCTTTTTTGCCAAGCTATAGTAAATAATTTTTCATATATCCATAGTCCTGGGCCAGGGGTAAACCAGTGGATAGGATATATAAAACACTGACATTTCATTTTTTAAGAGATGATTTTGCCAATCCATGAGTGAAGAATGCTGAATAGTTGCACCCAATGTAAAAAAGTGAAAATTAGATCTTTCCACTTGGTTAAAAAGAAGAAAATGAATTAAGGATTTAAACATGAGAAGTTAAACTGTAAAACTTAAAAGAAAACATGGTAAAATATCTTTTTATGGATATAGGTATTGGAAAAGATACCTTTACAAAGACTTAATAAGTTTAAGCCATACAGGGAAAAATCTGACACATTTGACAATTGTAAAACTTCAAAATGGTTGTATGACAAAATCTAAATAAAATGTCAACGTATAATTTGAGCTAAGATATGTACTACGCTTGTGACTGATCAAGAATTAAAATCTAAATTCATAAAAAGCTCTTAATGTATAAGAAGGTATTTCATTAAAGAATCATACAAAGGGTGGAGACTAACGTGTCACAGGGAAAATCTTGAATTTTTCAAAAAACACTTAAAATCCTCAATCCTATTAGTAATCATAGAATCACTTGCCACTTGACAAGCAAATTAATATGAAAACAAACTATAGTTTCACACTTAACAGATATGGAAAAAATCAATCCCATGTTAAACCATGTGAAACAATTTGGCAACTTGCTCATATTCATGAAGGCAATGGTGCTAGTGTCACACGGAAAAGCTTCTCAGTGTGACGAAACATGAACCAGAATGTTTCTCATGGCAGTTTATACTAGCAGGTAGATAAACAGTGATTCACTTGTATAAGAATACTGAAAACAATTAAAATGACTGATCTAGGTCTACGTATGAATGATGAGAATAATTTACAAACAATATTGCATATCCGAAAGTTACAAAACTTGCAGAAAATGTATTTTTGAGTAAGATGTTAAAAGCACGCATTTCACTCTGAGAATAGCAGAGGCGGGAAAGATATTTTATTTTTCTCCAGACAGTGAAGATATTTGGCAAAATTTTAACATCTGTTTAAACTTATGTCTGACACATTGTTTACATGAAATGTTTTATATTGTGACATCTTTGGTGTAAAGTAAATCCTTAATTTTCCCTGCAGATCCCTTCTTTAGTCATGGTAACAGTTTCCATGGGACAGGCGGCCGCGGCAACAAGTTCGCACAGATGCGCTACGCGTTAAGGCTGCTGAGAGCCATGGTCTACCTTGAAAACGAGACTGTGAATGCAGATCTTTGTGAAAAGGGAACAGTGCAGCAACTGATAGGTAAAATCTAGCATGGCAGTTACTGGTGAAACAATATTTATATGTTAGAAATTTTGTTTGAAGTATTTTCCTACTAATTTATTTTGTCTTTATGGCTGAGAAACTCTTGGATATTTTCTTGATCTTTGTTCACACTGTAACTTGCAAGTACTTTTTCTTCTTAGTGAAACTTTAGCATCATTATTCCCTTAAACCTTGGTTTCTTCAATTCAGAGACCACTTGATTTATGATCACCTTTTTAGTGCACTGTTATATTTCATTCCTCTAATAATATGATCACTACTTTCGGCCAAGCATCCCGGAGCTATTTTAAAAGAGGATCACATTGTCTTTTCCAGTGCATTTGATGAGCTAGAACACCGTCCCTCAGTGTGTAAGTTTACAGCTGTCTATGGTTAAGTCCCCTTGTTCCTTGGATGGTGTACAGTGGAGCTCTGTGGGAAATTTAAGATGCCTAAACAAAAACCGTTACCTTTTGGTGCGTAAAATAGCTCTCCAGCCCTGCCCTTTCCTACTCTGAAAAGTAAGAGTTGTTTCCATCACACACAGTCAGTGGCTGCTTCATATAAATCGTCTACACTGGCCTCCACATTCTTGGGTTCTGTGTGTAGGATTTCAAGCAACTGCACATCAAAAATAGCCGAGAAGTAAATACTGTGTCTGAACTGGGATTGTTCAGACTTCCTTTCTTGTCATTATTCCCTAACATATCATTGTGTTAGATATTGTAACTAATGCGGAGATTACTTAAAGTACACAGGAAGATAGGAAGATATGTATGGTTTATACACAAATATGTACAAGGCACTGGGCATCCAGATTTTGGTAACCAAGAGGCTTCTGGAATCATCACACAAAGACACAGAGGAGTGGCTCTGCCCTGCTCCCGTTAACTTTCACTGCCATGACAAATGATGTCTGAAAGAAATGAACTTACTAGGAATAAAGGATATTTTGGCTCAGTTTCAGAAGTGTCAGTCCACGGTCAGTCAGCTTTTCACTTTTGGTCCTGCGATCAGGTAGTGCATCATGGTGGGAGCACTGGCAGAGGAGGTAGCTACCACATGGTGGCTAGAAGTGAAGAAGAGAGGGGAAGAGGAGGGAATCAGGCCCCTGGGACTCTTCTTTCCTTCCCCTAGGCCCCATCTCCCAATAGTGTCAATGCTTTCAACACAGCAGCCCTTGAGGACAATCATGATCCCAGCTAAAGCAGTGCCAGGTATCAGTAAGGGATCAAGCCCTCCAATTATAAAGACAGTAAGAAAATGAAAGTGTATTGTAAAGGGAGGATGCAAAAATGTCTGCCTTTTTCTTTTAACTGGTAAGAAGCTGATCTTTATCATGTGACTTCTCAGCAGCAGGGAGCATATCTTTTTTCATCTAACAGGGCTATAGAGTACAGTAGTGATCTGATCAAAAATAGTATTACATTATAAGTTGTAAATGCAATTTCTATGTAAATATAATTTCTGCATAGACATTAGGATCATAAACATCAGGACACTAGGGACCTTGTCCCTGTGATAACAAAGGAAAATATATGTATCGGAAACAAGCAAATGTTACCTGAGTTCTGATTAGTCAGGCTATGTATATAAAGCTGTGTGTTTGGACGAAGAATCTGGTAGAAATAGAATGATTTGGAGTAGAATAAGGAGAGGGAAAGGCAAAGAGTTAAAGGGTACCTGAATGTGAAGAAATAATCCAGTATGAATGTTTTATGTGTTACCAACTGCAAGGGAATTCCAAGCTGTACCTGGAATGAGATAACCTAGAAAAAGAGGGAGACCCGGGGACAGCTGGCCTCAGAACTCTTGACACTGCTCCTGATGAAGAAATGCTGGCCCTTAGGGAGCAGATTCCTCCCTAAGGCCTGGTCGCCCACCCATATTTTATCAGGGACAAGAGTAGTTCTGTAAGGCCGGCTGTGGATCTAGCCTGTGGGTTCCTTGGGAACATACCTTCATGCCTTCCTCCCAAAGTCAGTGATCACTTTAACAGAGGAAAACGTATTTTGTTCAACATTTAAAACCTAAAGAAATTCATGTTTTGAGGCCAGATTTCATTGTGAATGTCATTCCATCAGCGATAGTGCTGTTTTTAAATCTTTTTCAGTGTTGATTAGAAGGGAAGAGTTTTGAAGGACATGGAACTCTCTAGAGATGAGAAAAAGCAGAAAGAAATAAGAGATAGAAACAGGCTTAGGGAGGTCTTCCACTTTTGTTAATATGAAGAGAGGGACCGACAAGGCAAGCTACAGTCAGAAATTTGGTCATTATTTGCAAAAGCCAGTTTGAACCTAGGAAGCACTGGCCTTGAACTTGCAGTCTTCCTGCCTCAGCCTCCCAAGTAGCTGGCATTACAGATATACGCCACCACTCTCAGCTGTTAGGGAGTCTTTTCATGGCACTACTTTAATTCTGTATTAGAATTTCTACATATGTGGGACTAATGATTGTAATGAGCCTGTCAGCGTATGTGGGCTATATATGCATTTTTAAAACTTCTATGATTGATTGTATTGCGAGCTTAAGGAATCCATTTATCACCCCATCTACAATTTTTGAATTACTATGCACTGAGAATAGCCCCTTCTATAATAGTTTCCCTAGGTGAAGAGGTTTTCTGGAAGTATTTCCAAACTATAACTAATCCAAATGTTAAAAAGCAGTGTCCAATAACAGTACATTCTTTAAATTTTTATACCAGGAATCTTTAAAAATATTATAAGCCATCCTAATGAAAAAGAAGAGGCCATTGTTTTAGAAATCCAGTCTGATATATTACTTATCTTATCTGGTCTTTGTGAACATCACATTCAAAGGAAGGTATGTTTGCCTATAAATCAAAATTTGTTTAGATGTCCTAACCAACTGAAATTATGAATTCGTTAAGTGCCTATAATGTCATTTTTTAATCTTGTGAAAGTTTAATATTCTTTTTATAATTAGAGTATAGTTGCAGTAAAGTGCATAGATCTTATATATTTTAGTAGGTTTTAATGAACCAGTACTCTAATTCAAGCATGATATCCCCATCTCCCTGTAAGATTTCTTAATCCCCTTACTAGCCACTCAACACCTCCAGTTAATCATGATTCTAATTTCTGTCCCTATAGATTGATTTTGCCTAACCTTTAACTGTACATAAATGAAATTACACAATATTTACTTTTGCATCTGCTTTTTGTTATCCAGAGAGAAATAACAGCAATATTTCTGAAACGTACATATTTCAATATAGATATAATATAGATATTCCATCCAAAAATGCATACACACCTCAGGAAGAGAAACTTGTATAAATATTTTAATATTAAATGTATTGAGACATCATGATATTAATACAAATTACCTTTGGCCTCTACAATTTTAAGAGGTGCTCAAACTGTCGCCATTATCTTCCACACATTTATTACTATGATGAGCAGGTGTTTGGGAAGCCTTAGTCACTGAGATTGCTGCACATGCATTTTTCATCTCTTCTCTAAGGGCCAGCAGCATAATGAGTTTTCTGTGATATACGGCATCCTCTAGGGCCCCCCAAATGAGGGAAAAAAATCATACTATTTTTCTTTTCCTTTAGTGCATATGTGCACATTTTTTGGACTCTCAGATAGATAGATAGATAGATAGATCTCAATCATTAGGTAATTCCTTTTTGTGACTCATAGACCAAAATCTGTCTATTCATCATGCAAATTATAAGCACTTATGTTGTTTTCCTTTGGTATAATTATGATTTTTAAATTTTACTTGTTTATTTTGGCACTAGGAATTAAACTCAGGACCTTGCACTTGCCAGACAGGCACTTGTGCCTGCTAGGCTATATGCCCAGCCCTTGAATAAAGCTTTCTTGGATGCTTTTGGACCAGTCTTCCATGTGGATATAATGCTTTCATTTTTCCTGAATGAAAACCTAGGGTTAGAATTGATAGACATAAATGAGGTATATATTTATCATCATAAGAAACTGCCAGTAAAGTATATAAATGGTAGTTTATATACTAATATGAATGTTGTTTGGGAGTTTCAATTAGGTCCACACCTAAAAGTAAAATTTATAACAAGAGCTTAATACCCTTCAATCTTTTTTAGCCTCATAGTAAACTGTGTCTCAAAATTTATAATTTAACTGAAGAAAGGTAGGGGCTAGAGATTTAACTCAGGGGCTCAAGCACCTGCCTGGCAAGTGCGAGGTCATGAGTTCAATCCCCAGTACCAAAAAAATAAAAGTTTAAAAATAAAGGAACATGGAATTGGACAGATGTTAATATAAAATTATGAAGGCTTAGATAGATCTTAAGAAGAGGCAAGGAAGAGTAAATGTAGGTTTAGCTCTAAACCTTGATGTAGTTTCTTGTATTCTACTTGCCTGTGTCTGGGCTGTTCTGGAAATATCATCATAATCTGGTTGAAGGGAACCAGAACAGACCAAGACAATAAAAAGAAGCAATCAGTTAAGGAAAAGGTAGGAAATGTGAATAATTTTGCCTAAGTTATTAAAAGATCAACTACCATTTATATACTTATTTCTCTCTTGGGAATATTATAACAAGTACTATAAAATCTTCTATGATAATTACCACCACCTAGTATTCATCTGGTATGATTTTAGACTGCATTTATTGTAACATGGAAGAAAATAACAGGGCAAGTGTTACTACTTTTTTAAATAGAGGAAAAGAAAAACCAAAAATTTTAAAGTTGGCAAGTTGATTGAGGTACTATTAGTACTATTAGTTTTCTCTTAAAATGGTAAGCTTTTTATAATAATTTGTTATGAATTCTTGAGAACCAATAGGAAGTGTTACTAATAATATTTTCCTGGCAGAAAAATACATAGTTTTAGGGAATAAAGTGGGGAAGAGAAAGGATTATATATTTATGTCACGAAATAATTTTAAATAAATTTCTTCAACAGGAAATTTTTGGAACTGAAGGAGTAGATATAATTCTTCATGTAATGAAAACAGACCCCAAGAAGTTACAGAGTGGCTTAGGCTATAATGTACTTCTTTTTAGTACACTGGACAGCATTTGGTAGGTATTACTGTAACCAAGTTAGGTAAAAATCACAGCATGAGAGAATTAACTGGACAACTATAGATATCAGTTTTCTTTACACAAAACCATACCACAGAGATCACCTTCCCTGTGCCATTTTCCTTTAGATAGTCCAAAAATGAAGCCAATGCCCTCTGCAAAGTAACACTGTATATTATTTAAGTGGAAATCACTCTCACATCTAAATTTAAATCTTTGTTTTTATGATTTAAACTCTAAATTAGTGCAGGAAAAACACAATCTTTTTTTTTTGTTTGTTTGTTTTTTTTCGGTACCGGGGATTGAACTCACGACCTGGAGCTTGCCAGGCAGGCACTTATGCCACTGAGCTAAATCCCCAGCCCAGGAAAAACACAATCTTCCTCCGTCCCCCTTAGAGTATTACACTTTGGTGCTGCCCCTAGGATCTCTGTTCTGTTCTACTGGTCACTTGTCTGTTCTTTGTAATACTGTGCTGTTTTGGTAGTCATATCTTTTGAATAAGTCTAGATATCTGATAATCCTCCAGTTTTTTTTGTTGTTGTTGTTTTGTTTTTGTTTTTTTTGTACCAGGATCAAACTCATGACCTTATGACCTCATGCTTGCCAGGCAGGTGCTATGCCACTGAGCTAAATCCCTAGCCCTAAGCTTTTTATTTCTTTATCAAGATCATCTTAGTTTTTCTTGGCCCTTTTCATTTAGATATTGTCATAGATCTCCAGAGAAAAAGAATCTATAAGGGTTGTATATGTAAAGAGATTTATTATAAGACATTGGCTCATAATTATGATGGCTGAAAAGTTCCAACCTGGAAAAGAAGTCTGGAAGCTGGCGCCTAGGAGGGTTGATGGTGTACTTCCAGCCTATGACCGGAGGTCTGAAGACCAGCACAGCTGATGGCCTGAGAAGTAGGCTTTACACACACAAGGAGACAGCTTTTCAGTAGGAGCCTAAAGGCTTATTTTCTAGCCCAGCAGTCAGGCAGAGGAGTTCCCCCTTCCTTTATTCTATTCAAGTCTTCACTGATTAAGGTCCACCCACACTAGATCTGGTTCATTAAGTCTACTGGTTTATTAAGTCATCTGGTTTATTAAGTCTACTGATTCAACTGTCTTGGGAAAATACCCGCAGAGACCAAACAGCTATATATCTGGTCATCCCAGAGGAAGTAAAACCTAAAGCCACTGTTGGGAGGAGCCACACTATTGCCCTTTTGAGTACCAACCTCTCCCTACCCCCCCTGCCACACACACACAAGCACACACGCGTGCACGCACATGCACCATCATGAAACAAACAGTAAAATCAACATTCACCTGCTGTCAAAAGGGAATCATACTTAGCACAAGGACAGGGAGGCTGACCCTAGCAACCTCCGCCACTCTACCCACGGCAGCTCATTCAGCCCGAGCTCCCCCAGGGGGAAAGCAGTAAAAGTAGCCCTGGCAGGAGCCTCAGTTGTTCACCCGCTGAGACCCACAGACTTTAGCAGACACTTAAGCAAGTAATCTCAACCGCAAAGGTGAGATGTCATCAAGCAACCTCAGATGTCTGAGGAACACCAGCCTCCTAAAAAAGAGACAGTACTCAGATAAACCTGGAAGGGATAGTTATTAGAGCAACTAGAGGAGATCTTTAAGAGTATCTATTGTCTTGAAAGCAAAGCACTTGGAGAAAAAAGTAGATATGAAGAAGGATAAGTTAATGTTTTAAAAAAGTTAAAATTAACTGACATTGGTAAAGTGTCTTCAAAGTTCCATTTTTTAAAGTAAAAAACACTAGTTAATTGATTTAAAGAGATGAAGAAAAATAGTCTTTGAAAATTCCTTGATGGAAGGAAAGCTCTATACATTGGATTTAACAATAAATGTTGTCGGTGAGTAACTTTCTTTTAATTTAAGGTGCTGTGTTTTGGGATGTTATCCCTCAGAAGGTTACTTTCTGGAGAAGGAAGGCATTTGTATCCTTCTGGATGTTCTGGCTGTAAGTACGGTTACAATAGCTGTAAGTCCAGAAGCAGTGGGGCGGCGGAAGTGAAGCCAGTGCCTCGCACGTCCTGAGCAAGCGCTCTGCGCTCTGCACGGGGCTGCACCGCTACCCTCGAGGTCCTTTAACTTTCCCACCCCGAGGACCGCAATAAGCGCGTCCCCAAATCATGTTTAAATATACTGTTTAAATCAAATCTTCCCTGGAGATCCATGAAACACAAGACATGAACATAAAATAGTAACGATTCTGAAAATTCCTGTGGTGAAGAAATCGGTTAATGTTCCTAAATGCATGCAAGCAGAGAATGTTTTCTCCTTCACCCTGCTAAGAAACAGTTTGTAAAGAACGTGTCTGTACCAAGTCTCACAGACAATTACTGTAACTTCTAGCTCTTCCCCACATATTAAAAGTTAAAAGCCTCATTCGATGAAGCTAAGCATTTAGAAAGAACTGCACACAGTGTGGCAGGATCTGAGGAAACCTGGTGTGTTACAGACCACCATTCTGCAGGATGAGTGGGAGTGAACATATTAAGCCTTCCAGTTAACAGCAGCTGCCATCTAGCAGGTGTGAAGAATATAAACTTCAATTCTAGTCTCAAATTGCCAGGCAGGTGCTGTGCTGCTGAGCTATATCCCTGGCCCTGGTCTCAATTATAATTCAGGATGATATGGAGGAAACATTATAATTTTGTTTTAGTAAAATTTTGAGAGAAATTCTCATGGGGAATGTTACCCACAGTTTGTGATTTCTGTCATTCTTGATTTTATTAATAGCATAATCTACTTTGATTTCACAAACATGCTAAAATTATTTGTATACCTTCGTGTCCCCAAAATAAAACTGATTAATAAGTGTTTTACATCATCTTCTGTGAAACAAGGATAACAACGGTATCTACCTCATCACACTGTCGGAAGAATTAAATGCATGATACTATGTGCACATGCACACACATGTATACATACATTCGTTGGTTAAAATAGTGCCTGATTCATCACTATGTGCTTTATTGCTGTATTATTAAGAGTAATTATTTTAATATGAACTGAACCAAGTTAATTACAAATTATAAGTATGCTTTATTAAAGTTTTTATGCCAACTTCAAACTTTGACATTTGTCTCTTCCTTCTGAAAGTGAAGTACCCACCTAATGAAATTCTACTAAAATATTTATCCAGTGTACAACAGTAATTGCTAACACTGGTTAAATATTAGAGAGCCTCCTATATGCCAGGCAGTCTCATGTAACTCATAGCCCTTCATAGGTCACCTCTATACCTAAATTTTTGTTTGCTGGCCTAGTGTGGTGGCACAAGCCTGTAATCCCAGCACTCAGGAAGCTGAGGCAGTAGGTTCTCCACAAGTTCCAGGCCAGTCTGGACTACATAGTGAGAGACCCTGTCTCAAAAAAAAAAAAAATTTTTTTTTCTGGTTTGCTGAAAAATAAAGAAAATGTACTTGATGATAAGAGAATTTGTGTTGACTGCTTGAATATTTTATGGGTATGATTTTTAACGTACAGAAGTCCATCTCACTTTTTAATCTTTGTATTTGACTGTCACAGTTATCATCAATCATTGTCTTGATAATGAAGATATTACATCTAATATGATTTTTCAAGTTTTAATAAAACACAGAATGTGAAAACCCTTAACTATAGCAAACCACATCACTGCCAACCTTTCTGGGTATGGGTGTAGCTGAGTGGTCCAGCACTTACCTAGCATGTGCAAGGCTGTGAATATGATCTCTAGCACTGCAAAAGAAATAAATTTAAAATATCTTCACTCAGTTTCACAAATCCCAAAATCTCAGTTTCACAAATCCCAAAATCTCCCTTTTCCAAACCAAATCAATTACATTTTTTGATTATGATATAGGTTTATGACTACTTTAAGAATTATAATCTTTTTTAACCTCTTTAATTTCTAATATTGAAAATACCCAGTGCCCTTAGTATCTATTTTTAACAGAAATTGTCCCCAAATTATACTTAGATTCTTGAATTAGAAGGAACTTACTGATAATACAAGTAATTCTTTTTTTAAATAAAAGTAATCATTCTCAATTTTTATCACAATTTTCTTTGTTTTCTGTTTTCTTGCTAAAGTTAAACCAAAAAAAATTCTGCAATCTAATACTTGGAATAATGGTTGAATTTTGTGATAATCCCAAAACAGCGGCTCATGTCAATGCTTGGCGAGGGAAAAAGGGTCAGACAGCTGCTAGTCTTTTAATTAAATTGTGGCGAAAAGCAGAAAAAGAACTAGGAGTAAAGCGTGACAAATACGGGAAGATCATTGGTAAGTATATTTACAGTAGTTGGTGGAAGCAATCAGATATGTATTTTTAAGCGATTTAAAGAGTACTAGGAAAATATGAGGATTTTCACCTCATTGTCTAAAGTTTTTTTCACAAGTTGCTCTCGTAGATCCTGAATGATTGGCCTAGCACTGTGGTGCAAGCTGTAACCCCAGCATTCTGGAAGGCTGAGGCAATAGGATCTCAAGTTTGGGCCCAGCTTGGGAAATTCAGTGATTTAAAGAGGCCCTGTCTAAAAATAAAAACTAAAAAACTGGGCATGTAACTCAGTACACAAGCCTTGGGTTCTATCCCTGGTATGGCCAAAAACTGTAATTAAAAAAAGTTTTTAATATAAATTCTCAATGACTAGAAGGAAACTAAGAAAATCAATGGCAGGTTTATATTTTTATAGAATATTTTAAAAACATGATATTTGGTTACATTTGAACTCAAAATTTAACAGTACTGTTTAATGAAGTTTTCCTGCTTTTGAGTTTCTTGCTTTTACAAAGAGATTCAGTATTCCATTTACCAATAAATTTTGGGAATAAAAATAGAGAGGTTCATAATGATTTTAATAACATTTTGTACCTTAATATTTACACAATTTATAAACAAATTGTTTCCTAAATAAAAATAAGACAAAGTTTGACATATTCTAATTACCATACTCTCATGAGGTTTATAGTATCAGAATATATTGTTCATTTATGCTATTGTACATCTCTTAAGCCTTTTTAAAGATTCTAATTACAGTTTTGTTTTATCAAAAATATCAGTGTTATTTATTTTTAAATGAAAATGCTTCTGCTTCTGATGGTTTCTATCTTAAGCCCATTTTTATTTCTCCAAGTCTTTGTTCACTTGTTTGCTAGTACTGGGGATCGAGCCCAGGGCCTGCTCACTGAGCTGCTTCCTCGATGCATTTTCATTTTTGTATTTTGAGACAGGACCCCTTTAAGTCACTGAATTGCCCACACTGGCCCCAAACTTGGGATCATGTTGCCTTAGCCTTCCAGAATGCTGGGATGACAGACAGGTGCCACCATGCCTTGGTTAAGTTTTTATTTATAACATCACAAAATATGTTTTATATTCGTAACAATGTATAGATACCCCAAAAAGTTACATTACTGTTAATCTGATATTACTCAGTTTCTGGATCTCAAAATTATACAAGTTATTTACATTAAAAAATCCCCCTTTAAAAATAATTTTCTATTTTGTATAAATAATAAAAATCAAAGCTTTAAGTTTTGCCACTGAATGAAGAAGAAACTTCTGAATAACTTTCTTTTGGGGGGGGGGGTACCGGGGATCAAACTCGCGACCTCACACTTGCCAGGCAGGCGCTTATGCCACTGAGCTAAATCCCCGGCCCCCCTGAATAACTTTCAAAAAAGTAACTATGTATAAGGTATTGTTTCAGGATCATAATGTTTTTAAATATTTTTGTCCTAGAGTTTCAAAATTATTTATTTACTATAGTTTTCATCTATTCCTTCCATGTTTGTGCTACCCAATAATTAGATACAAAGAAACCTCTCTTTACTAGTTTTCAAGAAGAGCAAAAAACCATGCCACTGCCTGCTAACTGCCCCTCGATTGCAGTCATGGATGTAGCTGAAAATATCAGAGCAAAAATTTATGCCGTGTTGGGCAAACTAGGTAAGCAGCTCCTCCTCAAGTTCATAAGCATCACTGGACAGTGATTTTGTTTTGGAGTCCGTTTTTCAGGCAAGAATAAAAGCCCCTTTCTAGGGATAAATGTGTGATCCGTTGTTACCCCAATGCCCAGAGTGCACCGCTGATCAAATAAATCTGATTCTCTGGACGTGGGACCACCCACACCCACAGCCCCGCCCCACCCCGCATCAGTCTATTTTAAGTTTGTCAGGCAGTTGCAGCGTGCAGCCCTGAGTAAGGGCAGTTAGTTCAGATGATCAGCCTGAAGCACTTAGCATCCTGAGTCTCCTAAGCCGCTTAAAGTCTTTGCTCCCTAGAAGGGAGTCCTCATTCCGAAAGTTAAAGATCACTGTCTGCAAGGACACAGAAAGAGTGCTGTCTCCAGTTATGACCCCAAGAGGGGACCTCCTGCGGGAGCCCCTGACACTCGCCAGAGCAGCCCTTTCATAAATGAGACTAAAGTCCAAGGAACCCTTTCCATTTGTTTTTCTGATATGCTTGGATCACTTGCTCTGTTTAATTCTCTATAAACCCCATTTAGATTTTGAAAATTTACCTGGCCTGTCTGCTGAAGATTTTGTCACCCTCTGTATCATACATAGATACCTTGATTTTAAGGTAAGTACCATTTTAATAACTGTGACAAAATAAATTGAAAAACAAAGATTTATTCATAGCTGTGAGCAGTCGTCCACATGTTGCATGGTTTTTATTTTCCATTTTCTATCTACATTTGTAAACATGCCATTAATTGGGTATTTTTTGTTAAGTAGGATTTCATCCAACATTAGCTTATAAAATAAAATAAATACTATTGACAGAGCAATTTGGAAGCCTAACAAACTTTTAAATAAAATTGCCTGTCTTTGGAGAGCATTAAGAGTTAGAATTAAAAGTTATTATTTACTAAAATAATGTATTAATTTTTATCCAACTATTTGTACATTATTACTTTAAATCATGATCAATTAAAATGTATTAGGTTGCATACTTCACCGGTTATATTTTCATCAGGGAATAACACCTGCCATCACTGTTCTCCTGCTCAGTGGCTTCTCTGTAAGGCAGGTAAGGCAAGGATAGGCTGATTGGGGATCGTATTTTGATCTCTAATTTTCAAGGCTGATTTACTTTCCAGTTAGGTCTCATTCTGAGGGAAACACAGTATGTGTTTGAATGCTACAAATGCATAAACCACTATTTTCAAATGAAAACCAAACCAAATTTAATCCCTATGTTAGATGCATAAAATTTTTTCCAGTTTTAAACATGCTCTAGCACATTAATTTGTAGACAGCCCCAAATATGAGTGGCAGTGTTTGGTGTGATGCGCGGAGTTTGCACGGCATTAAAAGATGGAGACTGAGGTACAAGTTGTCTTAGCAACAACTTCAGCGGCAGGGCCCTATTTCTAGGAATGACTGTGTTCTATGGTCGCAGGAACCCCTGTCTATCATCTTACACGCTGACCTTGGCCTAGGCTTCAGTCAGGACCTGAGGGAGGAAACAGCAGTAGTTCTAAAGGATGAGACTAAATCAGCAGTTTCTGCACTGTGAAAACAATGTAACTACTAGAGGGCAATGAGAAGGGCAGTGGACTAAGGTCCACTAGCCACCAACACGAACATGCAGTCACTGAGAAATGCTTGGTGAATTGTGAATACTCAAATGCAGCTGGCACCCTAAAGCCTTCCCAGTGCACTTACTGATAACTGAGTCTCAAGAAGGAAGGTTACGTGTCAACAAGAGTGACCCATATCCGCTTACAGGATTGTCTATAATTTATCACTGTTGGTTAATTTGACTTTGTTACATTCAGACTGGTGAAATATGGAATGAAATACATGAAGAAATAAAACTGGAAAACCTAAGGCCAGTCTCTTCAGATAAAAGAATTTTGGAAACTATTACAATGGCCTCAGAAAATATTGGCAAGATGGTTGCTTCTCTGCAAAGTGAGATGATGGAAAGCCAAGCGCGCCAAGATGTGCAAAATGAACAAACAGTATACACGAAAGTAAGCGCAGATGACCCGAAGGCACAAAATACTCATGTCCACGTACAGACGAGATGAAGTTACCCGTAGAACGCGTTTGTCTTGTGGGTTCTTTTGGTTTACTCTCATCGTTATTTTCAGTGTTTCTGTGCAGTTTTAGAAGAAATCAAGTAAAAGTTTAAGATTCAATTACTATTTTCAAAGCCGTTCTGTAACATTATAATTTGATTTCCACTGCCGTATTTTTAAAAGGTAAAATGCTATCTCAAACACCTCCATTTTTTTTTGAAGTGCCCAACAGGCTTCCAAAACTGTGGTCTATTTAAATGCATTCATTTCCCAGATTCTGCCTGACAGTTTACTGTAACAATACGCATAACTTCTTGCATTACTGGCACACCAGCTGTGGTCTTATTGATCAATCAGATCATCCTCATCTCAGTACCATGAGCATCCATTCTGTAACTCCAGAGGTGAACTAAACTTTGACTTTAGCCAGTGGGAACACTCTGTCAGGAAAACAGAACCAGGTTCTAAAACTTTACAAAGATGAGAAACTGAATGCATTTTTTGACCAATTAAATTAAATGGCTATTTAAATTAACTTATCCAAGATACAAAAATGATGTAGATCTCCAACTTCTGCTTTGTAATCCTTTATTGATTACAATTATTTTAAACTCTTCAAAGTGTTTTCTATTGCCTAATAGTTATATAGACAATGCAATGTTTATATCTACAACCGTGTCAATCTGTAAATTCTACTCCATACAACCAGTTGCTTGAAAAGCGTTTTCAGTGAGACTGGTGAAATGAATGCTGACATTTAATCCCTTTGTTTACTCTTAAATGGGGCAGTAGAATTGGAATTGATACAGCCTTGTATTAGTTTTCTGAATAGAAGAAAGTTTTCTATACTGTATTAACTAGTGTTGATTTATTATTGATTATTGATATATTATTAGCATAGCTCTGTTCTCACCTGTCTAGCAATTGTTTAAATATTCCTAGGTTCATAATTTAAGCTTAACAGGAACTGCATGTGACAGACCAGTGCCACAGGTGGGAAAAAGAACTTAGCAATAGTCAAGGAACATAGGAAAGTTAAGAGTTTATTGCTACAATGTAAGACAGCAGCAAAGTCCAGGAGACAACTGTGTTTGTTTTGGATTTTAATGCGAGGAGCAGCCTGGGGGTCTGGAAACACCACCCCAGGAATGCACTCCTCAGGTCAGAGGCTCCACTGTCTGGCCAGCTCCCTCCCGAGGACAGCCAGCTCCTGTGTGAAGGCTGAGTAATGTTTTGTTCGATAGGGCTCGTGGTGTTACTGAAAACAGCCCTCCTAAGTAAAACTAATTAACAAATATGTATCGGCTAACTGGAGTTAGTGATCAAGGGAATCAACCAGCATAAAATGTATTTGCTTATATTTAAAAGAGACTCCCAATGTCTCTTTTATTTTCTCCCTTTCCCAATGTCACACTGGGAAAGGGAGAAAATAGTGTCTTTAAGACATGACATGCGGTTAGATCAGCTAGTGATGAGTGTGCAGTTCTTGCACATGGCTTGCAAGGTCGAAAGTTAATGTTCTACTACAGATTCTTCACCCAGCAGCAGTGATTCCGCATTTGGCACGCATTAACCAAGGGCCTGTGTCCTCGGGGTGAGTGGTGAGCACGCTCCAGTTTGTTCACAGCTGCTCTCTTAGATTGCGTTACAACCACCAACTCAGCACTCTCACAAAACTGCTTGTCTTGCTGCAGTCGTCCATTAGAAGTAGTTTCATCCATATAATTTTACCTAAACCCATTATTAGTGGCCAGCAGGGATCTCTTTATGTTCTCCTGTGATTTTTCTCTTAGATCATGTAGTTTGCTCTGGATTAGTCTGTCTTCACAGATGGTAATCATGCAAAACAATCAGTCTTGCTGAGAATGTTTAATGTTATTAAAATAGCAATTTTGCATCATATCTCATGGAAAGCGCTTAGCTGTGGGAGTGAAAGATTTTTTTATTTGAAGAGTTGGTATTTTTAAGTTTAGTTCTATGAATACTCTAATCCTTCTGCCATTCAGCCATAAATTTTACCCTAGTGAGGAGTAGGTGCAGCCTTCAAGTAGGGGCTCTCTAGCCCTTTTTTACTCTTTATAGAAACCGAAGTTCTTACTTATCTTTCTCCTTTCAGATACAAACCGCACACAAGCAGAAAGAACTGGCTAATAAGTCATGGGAAAATTTCTTGGCTAGAACATCAAATATTAAAACATTAAAGGTACGATTTTTAAGATATTACAATATATACAACAAACAACCAATATCCTAAGGAGAGATTTTTTTTTTTCAGACGTGGATATTCATTAGTTTCGTGGCGATATTCATTAGTTTCTGTAGAATACCTTCTTTTTCAGTTTTTTCTTTTCTGTAAGAAACCCCAAGTCTTTTTCCTCTGTAACTACCAAAAGAAAGTTTAAATTGGGATTTAAGATGAGTGTCTCTTTGGAAAAAATGTGGAAAACTGTTTCTGCTAGAATCTAGAAATCTGTTTAAAAGTGCTAATTATTCATTTTAAATTGTGAGAAGCCCTGTAGATTTCCAAAACTTCATTACTTTTCCTTTTCTACCTTTACACACCTTTTCCATTACTGCTTTAAATGTTGTTTACTTAATGTTACAAACCTGCCTCTAGATAAAAAATTGGTAAATGTTAAGTTAGTCCACAAAAATAATCATATTAAGATAGCAGAACCTAAGAACAATGTCACTTGGGGTACCAGGTATCCCCCTTTTCCCTGGATGTTCCTTCCAACTGTACCCGCAAAACACCTTCATAGGTGCTTGTATTTTTCAGGAACTAGTCACTTTCATGCAGAGCGTTTGTTACCTCACATTTTACCTGTTTAGTGCCTCAATTAGTGAGCTTGACTATAACTACAATGAATTATATCACTTATATTATTCCAAATATTTGACACTGTTAAGTGTATTGAATTAATATTTAATTCATGCAGCGTATTCTGAAACATGCATAGCCTGGTATGAATTTTGTAGCTTATTAAAGTATGTGCTAAAAATGAAATCTGATTTCCTCAGTGCTTGCTTTACTCCTTCGTCAAGTAAGACCAGTACTTTTGGAAATCACCAGAATGTTTTCAGGTATTTTCTTCAATGCGCAAAGAATCCAACTTACCTTCATCAGTAAGCATCTGAATGAGTAGAAGCAGACTGTGGGACCGTATAATAAACAGCCAGAGACTGGGCCAAACAATTAAATGTACTTTGTATTTTTGTTGTACGTACCATATTTAATGATAATTAGTGTTGTTTTCTAATTTAAAATTTTTTCAGAAAGCAAAAAGGCTGCAAGAAAAGGCTATAGAGTCCTCTAAGTCCAGTAAGAGACCACAAAATGCAATTTTTCACCCAACGGTTATTAAAGGCCTTAACACCACGGTAAGATTTTCTCCGTATCTTTTTTTCTTAATAGATAAATACACCCAAGTCCCAGAACTGTTATTTCTATGGGCATTTCGTGCTGTACTTTTTCTTCTTCCAGTTCAGGTTTCCCATCGTTAAGGTATATTCATCTCCAGGGTCCGACCCCACCTGGGTGACAGCGCAAGGCAGCGCTCCAGGTCCCGCGGAAATCCCTGCATCTGTCTAGAGGCCCACAGACACAGCTGGCGTCCCTTGCGCCCTCTGCTGGTCATACAGTTGATAAGCACTAGGAGTAGATTTCAAATCTTTTCCTTGCTCCAGAGTTCTTACCTTTTCATTATGCCCTGCCGCCCTGCTAGTTAGTTTTTTCAACTTTTTAAAAATTAGTACATGTTTGCAGTACATAAGGGTTAGATTCCTTGTGTTATGTCCATGTACATGACACATCTTAATTCCTTTTCCATCCCTCCCTCTCCCTCCCCTTGCCATTTGAGCAAAGTTACATCTCCACTTTAAATTTTTCAAAGTAAGCTGAAGGATAAATGGGTTTTTTGTTTTATGGCAAAATAGACTTACTTAGACATTTATTTACCTTTTGCTTTCTTAGGTTCCCTCTGGAGGAGTAGTGTCAGTGGAAAGCACTCCTGTGAGACTATTGGGAGGACCTCTGGCTGACACAGATATTGCGCTTAAAAAGCTGCCTATACGAGGAGGAGCCTTGCAGAGAGTGAAAGCAGTTAAAACTGTGGATGAGACGAAAAGGAGTATTCCTACTTAATACACTTTAGAGGCTTTTTGAAATAAATCCTGCTTATAATGTTTAGGTAAATGTATCTTTATATAGAAATGTAAAGCAAATATTTAAGAATAAATGTTTTAGTAAAGTGCTATAAAGAATAAAAGGACACAGAACTTATTTTTTGAAAAGATCAACATATAATATCAAAAAAGATGTCACTGATTTCTTTGGAAAGACTGCAAATTCTCTTAACTGAAATTATTAATATAATGGCTCAGTTAGGACTCTTTTTATTTGCATGGAAACTGCTCTAGATATGTTTGCCCCCCAAAATGTGTAAGTTCTGTAACTCTGAAGTGTAAGCATAATTTGGACTGCAAGCATGATTGCATCTAGGGACCAAAGCTAGGTGAGTGGGACTGTCTCATTCCAGCGGTGCCTGGCTTCCATTCTCTAAGGTCTGTGTTGAGTAGAGAGGAGTGCTCGCCTGCTCCTCCGCAGTTTCCACAGCTGCCTCTCCATCTCTCCTCTGCCTCTCCTTGACTGCCTGCTCCTGAGTGACTCACCGTGACTCTGGCCAGCTCTGAGCACTACCTGTTGGAGCCAGAAGCCAGCCAACACCACCCACTGCATTTGGATTTAGTGGGGAATCAAGGTACCAACCTCAGAATTATAAACTAACACTAGGCAGCAACAAATACATTGGTGAAAGTCATAAATTGTATCTGCTATAAAAAGCAAATATTAATCATGAATTAAACAATAAAAATACAAATACAGATGGTTTTACTCTTATTATAAGTATAAAAACTTAAAAAGTCTAAAAGCCAGTCTGTTGTTACTTGTCTTCTTTAATGGAGAAGGAAAGATAGACTCGTGGTGACGGCATTTCTTCAGCTGGCAGTAGTGGTATCTTGTGAAAGAGCGGGAGGTGGTAGGAACAACGCTGGACCGAGAGCCACGTTTCCTGTTCCGGATGCCACTGCGCAACCTCTAGCCCATCCTTAACCCCGACACTGTTCCTCCAACCAGGAATCCACAAAGTCGAGTTCAGGTCCAGGTCTGGGGGAGAGAAATATGTTTTCTTAGAAAGGCAAATGTATTGAAATTTGAGTCTAGAAGCCAGGTGAGGTCCTATTAAATATGCATCAACTGGCTCTCCAGGTGGGGAAAGCCCTCATTCACAGTGTTTGTCAAATCACATGGCGTCAATGCTCTATGACCAGTTTCAAGTGACCAGCGTGATGTCATCGAATGCAAAGTGAGAAAGAGATGCAAATGTCCCACTTTCATTACTGCAGGCTCCATCTGCCTCCCAAACCCTTTTCCTACCAAGTTTCTCCTGCTCTTCTCCTCCTCTCCTACTGTGCGTTCCTTTCAGAATTTTCCATTATCCTGTCTGTGAGGACAGTACCATCTTCTGCAGAGAGAGAAGCTGGAGCTGTGGTTATTCCCATGAGTTGCCAGTTTGCTGGTGGTGCCTCACCCTCGGCCAGACGTCCAGTCCCCAGCCCCCAGGGGTAAATGATATAAATCAGCTATCACAGGAGCTTATTCTTTCCAGAACCCTTTTCTCTATTACCACCCTAGAAAAGATGTGAGAGTGCACAATTTCCTATCCTTTAGAGAAAACCCTAAATGTAAAGATTTCACGCAAAGGAAAGTTACTGAGACACAAGTATAGAAGTGGATAGGGCATGTATGATGAGATCTCCACCCCGATCACACCAGACACACATCTGGCTCACCTCAGATACACCCAGAATCCATACGAAGACTGCCCCATTTTGTAGACTCTTAAATTTCCCAAGGACAGCTGGAGATCATTATTGTAATACCTCAGTACTAGCTCAAAAGCAGGAATCCACCCACAGATTACTATACAAGTCATGCTACATACAGGCATGTTAAAGGAGTCAGATGGATTCACTTATTAACAGTGGTAGACTTCTTCCAAAATAGTGAGGCATAAGTACTATGCCATGCATATAACTGAAGTGTAGAAATTAATATTCTGTGGTTGTGCGTCATACAACCTGCTATCCCAGACTGCTTAGGACTACATCAAGATCATCTGTGATGTCTGTGGCCTTTCTGCTGACATATTAGGAAGAGAGAAGATAGGACAGGACAGGTTACCACTGAGCAGCCATTTACACACCAGATACCTGTAACTTGGTGGAGCGCAGTAGTAGTAATGCAGACGCTTGCACTTGGGTAGAGACTTCACCCAGGTTTACATTTATAATCTCAGCCACCACACAGTGAGCAAGTGAACCCTTCATCTGTCTGCCACAAATCTGTTTTTCTTTCTCTCTCTCACTGTGGGGAGCAGCTGAAGCTACAGATGTGTGGGGCTGGAGCAAGGCTACCCTGGAGACAAAGTGGGCCTGAGAAAGGCCATGTGAACAAGCGGCTCCAGCCCAGAGAACACCAGGCGACCAAGGCAAGCCAAGCAAACGGGTTGCCAGGCAGTGGTGTCACATGACATCAACCTGCTGAGCAAGCATATAAATAAAGGCCTTTGAGCAGGTCCTCTTCTCCCATAAGGAGAGAGGGTTCCACCTGACCTCAACTGTTTCCTGACTCTTAGCTTTATTCATCCTCCACCATCCTTCACACTGAGAATTTCAAGAGTTGCACTGGATGCAACATCTCACCACATCTTACACATCCTACTCTTGAGCCTGGGGACATGCTGCTTAGCCTAGCCCGGCCTGTGTACCTGAGAGGTGGAAGGTGTATTTTCTTCCATGAGTCTGTCACCTGAGACAAATTTCAAACTGAAACCTTGACTAATCAACTGAAAAGAAAGTCGGGAATAAAAGTGATGGAGTTCAGTGAATACAAATAAAAAGGGCCATCAAAAAACTTAGTGATGGTATTTTTACCACACGAGGGAGCCATTCATGGCTAAACTCCATAATTATTGCTTCCTTATAGGTGGTGAAAACCAGCGAATAACTGAGTAGCCTTCATTCATTTGGTCCTCTGTCTGTCTTCTGGAGAACAAAAATGCATTTCGTATCACAAGGAACAACCATGATACCCACAGAAGTCTTTTCAGGTCTCAGACTCAGTTTCTTTACTCATGGTTCTGATCAAATTCTTTTGATTATAGTTTCCCAACTTTGTAAATGTGGGCAGCCTCTTGTGAAGTGCTTATCAACATTCTATGCTGTCACCTGCCAAACTGAATAAAGATTTCTAGGTGTAACAGGACTAATAAGTAAAAGATCAGTCCTTCTCATGTTTACATACTTTCTGCCAAGTTTGTAAAAAACAGTTTCATTTTAGCAACCAACCATGTTTCATTACTGCTTGTTTTCATTTGACAGTCAAGGGAAATACCAAGGATGCTTCCTGAGAAAGAAAACCAGGAACTGGCCTGCTACCAGGTCATAATCCTACAGATAGATCAAACACACAGATGTTTGTCTAATTACTCTCCAGTGACAGGAACTAGGACTCCATGAAGAAACAACTGACTGGGACAGAAACCTAAAGGTGAATCTAAAAGTATCTTACAGAGCTGTCTGAAGGCCAAAGCTGGAATAGTTTAAGCAACAAAGCAATGTAGTGTTATAACCCAAAGTATAAATAAATGTCCCTAAGTCCATACCGATAGGAAGTAGGGGAAAGAATCTCCATGAAGCCTGGATAATTTAAGTAGATTTTAGGGAGATGGACTATAACTCCACATTCTATTACATATGGATTATATTTAGTGACTTGCTTCCAAAGAGCACAGTTAGGCAGAAGGAAAAATAGGAAAACCCAGCAAATACTAGCTTAGCCAACATTAAACACTATCAATAATAAGTCACATTGGTAACATGCACTCTTCAAGTTCTAAAAACGGTACTTTGCCTCTATGGTCCTTATCCCAGAAGTACATAAACCCCAGTCTAACAATAAGAAAAACATCAGGCCAACCCAGACTGAGTAGGGTGCTACATTATCTATGATCAGCACTCAAAATTGTCTCGGTTATCAAAAACAGTTTAAGAAACTGTTACAACTTGATTTAGTGTGGCATCCTGGATGGGGTCCTGGCCTGTAGAGGATGTTAGGGAAAAACTAGTGAGATCTGAATAAAAAACTGCATTTAGTTAATAATGTGTTGGCATCAGTTCATTAGTTGTAGCAAATATACCATACTAATGGGTGATGTTAAAATAAGAAAAAGTGAGTGACAGATACACAGGCACTCTATCCTTGCAAGTTTTCTACAAATCTAAAACTATTCTAAAATAATTAAAAGCAAAAAAAAAGTCTGTAGGAAAAACAGAGGAATTTTAGTCATACTCAATTACTGCCTCTCATATCCACTTATGACATTTTAGAAGCAATGTTAGAAGTTTTACCATCTTTTCTTAAACTATCTGCAGAATAACCAGTCATGAATTAAACTAAATACACTCAGCATAAGCACGCAAAGCTGTGAATCTGAAGATGTATCATAATACAAGAACTGGTAGGTTTTTTTAAAAGATCTCTGGACTGAACAAATTCCGACTGTGAATAGGCCAAAAAAAGCACAGATCGCTTCCCCACTCAACACCAATTTGGCCATGTGACGCTGATGGCCGAGAGCGAGGAATGTTCCTGTTTTGTTGTCATCATGGTGGTGGTGGTAATTGTACTGGAAATTAAACCCAGGACCTTCCCAATAAGCTATACCCCCAGCCCTTTTTTCTTTTTATTTGGAGACAGTTGTGCTAAGTCACTAAAATGCCCAGGATGGGCTTGAACTTGAGATCCTGACTGGTTCACTGTGTTTAATTTACATCTTGATGCCATAAAACTGCTTTTGAATAAAATTATTTC
This sequence comes from Dolichotis patagonum, assembly GCA_004027295.1. Taxonomy (NCBI): domain Eukaryota; kingdom Metazoa; phylum Chordata; class Mammalia; order Rodentia; family Caviidae; genus Dolichotis; species Dolichotis patagonum. Next base: position 55,750 of record PVJX010008830.1, read on the forward strand.
ACTCTACTTCCACCTTCATCCCACTGCAATGACAACTATTTGGTCATTTTTATCAGAGCATTATCCTTACCCTCCAACCAGCAGATTTCCTAAGCTTGGGGATCCATCTTCTATTAGCAGGATGAAAGTTTCAGTCTAGAAATTTATTAGACCTAAACTTCATGTTATTTGCTACTCAGTTATTATGCAAACTTGGTTTTACAAAAAAAGTTTTTTGTAAAAGAATATCTCAAAGGTATGAGGTCCATACACTCCTAACACTGAAGATTCTTAACTGGGGGTTCACGTACCTTGTACCTTCCTCAACCTTGTGTGTGTACAAAACCCCTAATAAATTCTTAGTACAGCTTCACCAGAATGAATAAGTGGTCCAAATTCTTCTTTAATTCGGTTTATTCATGGTTCAAGTCAAAACCATCAGACAGGTACTTGTCCAGTTTCTTTGTGCTGTTTTAGAAATTGTCCATGTGTAGTAGAGCTTGGATATCGGCATGCCTGCAGGAGACTCCACTGTTGTAAGGACACTAAAACACAATACCCCACATGACTCTGCCATCAGGAAAACCTGTGGGACAGATTTCTATTGGTTCTCAGACCTCACAGAGGCTACGTTTGGTTTTGCTGTAGGCAATGTGAATCTTAAGGCCCACCAAATGTCACACCAAATTTATGTAGCTTTACTAAAGCTATCGGCTTTTATGACATGCAATCAAAAATACTAGGCACTCACTGCAGGTTATGAGTTCTGTCATCGTTAGCACTGTCACTTCCAATCATTTCAGTTTCCTCATCTGCCTCCTGGTCCTCACTGCCTGATGTATTTCTTTCACACTTCATATCCTTTTTGGAACAAGAGGTAAGATGTAAATAGGTAACACAACAATGATTCTGCTAACACGTAGACAAACATTCTATCAAACTGTGCTTTACTAAAACCAAGCTTCTTTTGTTTTCGTTCCTTTTTCAAAATCAGAAAGACACACAGTTTTCAGTCCTTAATATAAAGAAAAATATTTTTACAAATAAGCAGGCTTAGTGATGAAATCCACATTTCCGAAGCCTCATTACATCAAGATTAAATATTACATCTTAGCACAATACTGGCATTGTTTTTGGCACACTTTTAAATTCAATATTGAGGTATAAAATACCTTGTAAAATTGGTTACAATTATACTCCACTGACTATTTAAAATTTTATCGTGGCCCTGAAGCAAGGCCAGCAGATCACTGTAGCTGCTGGTTTCAAACAGGAGCCTAAAGAGAATTCTTTCTGTGGTCTGTTGGCCATTTCAGAACTTTGGAAATGGAATGGTCAATTCATCAGAAAGAAATAGCAGGTGAGTATGGCGGACTTTAGGGGGCCTGCAGGGGAGAGACCCTGGCACCTCTGGAACTGCACCAGGTGGTTGACTAGGGTGCCGGGAGAACAAGGAACTCTTCCTGTCTCTGGGGGCGACTGTGAGCCTGCCTGTTGTGGGCTGAGAATCAGACATCTCATGTCCTTCTGTCCCCCCTCCCCCTCCCCCCATCTAGCAAGTGGGAGCCAGTGAACTACACATCTTGTGAAAAGATTGGCTATGTTATTTAGTATGAGCTCTCCATATGCAAAGATAAGGACAACCATTTGGAAGAAAACAAGAGACAATATGACAGATAGTAAAGATCTCTGGTTGGTTAGCTTTGAAATTTATGCTTTCTTGCTTTCTTATGTCCGTTCTGTTCTGTTTTGTTGTGTTTAATTTTACTCCTTTTTAAAATAAAACGATTAAAAAAATAAAATTTTATCACCTTTGCATTGTAAGTAATATTTATTTTTTTATTTCATTTTATTTATTTTGGTCTTTTTGAGACAAGGTTTCACTATGCAGTTCTAGCTGGCCTTGAACTCACTTTATAGCCCAGCTGGACTCCTGTTCCTGAGTGCTGGGATTACAGGTATGCACCACCACACCCAGCTGTATTTTCTTTAAAACAAAGGCACTATGAAGATACTTCTGAATCAAAATTATTAACAAATTACAAGAAAATATGGTACTAATTCAATTATCAATAAAGCAATTATAAAAACAAAAATATAGCCATCAATATTCAGGAATTGGAAGCTAGTACAGAAAATAGCATTTCATTTCGTGGCATCTTGCCTGAATTATTTTCTGTGTTTTCTCTCTCACATGTAAAATGCACATTTAAAAATATTCAATCCTGTAAGACTGAAGAGGTGAAATTAATATGCATTGTAATATGATTCTTAAGCATCCACTTTTTATGCAACTCTACTGAATTAATTTGCAAAGGCCAAAACAAGTCTAATGTTTAAAAATAACTTCAAATATAATCTTAATAGTTACAAAATTAAATGGCTTTATTATGAACTATAAGAAAATAATTAAGGGGCTCGGGATTTAGCTCAGTGGCATAAGCACCTGCCTTGCAAGCGCATGGTCGTGAGTTCGATCCCTGGTACCGATAAAAAAAAAAAAAAAAGAAAGAAAATAATTAAAATAATGATCCACCAAAATGTATTATATCCTTTTTTTTTAGACATGGTCTCTCTTTGTAGTTCAGGCTGGCCTTGAACTCACTACATAGCCCAGGCTGGCAGTCCTCCAGCCACCAGAGTGCTGGGTTTATAGGCATGAACTACCACATACAGTGTATTTATACCAAGTATAAATCAAGTATTTTATTTATATGTATTTATACCAAGTATACATCAGTGCTGTCATGATTTCTAATACAAGGTCATTAAAAATTAAAGACATATTAGAGGGAAAAACTAAATATGGAAAATTCTCTAGCTTGTTTCATGAATTTCATAAATCACAAGGACTAAATATTGAACTTTTAATAAAATTAAACTGTTACACTTTTAAATACAGTCTATCTCCTGTTACTTTCTGTGGGAAATCGTAATTGGAAGACAGCACCTGTCTTCTTCCCATTCTGTGAGACTGTGAAAGCAAGCAGTCTGTTTACAAGTTCCAGAAATCCTGAGCTATGTCTAAGAAGCCTTATCCCAGGCTGCTGGGATTTTTGCAAGAACATGAAATTCCAGAAAGCATCCTCGCTGTGCTCTATATTGAGCTCTTCAAGATCTATCACTAACAAACAGTAAATGTTCCAACATTGGGGATCCAAGTCGGCTGTCATCCCGGGGCTGAGGCCAGCAAACACCCTCTTTTTAAATTGAAGATTAGTATTAACCAGACTGATCATCACAATGCAGCCCACTGGCAGGTAGAACCATCTTCTTGTGGCTGAATCCATAGTCTTTATAGAAAAAATGAGGGGGGATATTTTCTTAAAAATCATGCAATTGTTCAATAATCTAACTTAGGAAACAAATACATGTAATTTTTTTTATAAAGTCAAATACTATTTGTTGGGCTTTCTGTAAGTCATTGATTCTCAAGCCATCCTTTGAAAGGATATTACAATTTCAGCTTGATCGCCAACGTTCTGATCAACAGTCTCTGGGAGCCAGCGAAATCCTGCACATACTTATGAAGACCGAGTCGGTTCATTTCATCATAGACATCCACAAAAGAAACCTTAAAGAGTGGGGGCGCCACCTTTTCCCTTTACCTATTAGAAAAACTCTCAGGGATGTGACCCAGCAAGCCCTCAGGTCTCCTGTCTATCCACTACACTGTTAACAAGTGGATTGAAATGCAGCCCACTGTACGCGTAACCTCGAGGAGTTTGTGTTGCTTTTAACAGAACTGTTAGACATCCATCATCCCAAAGGCTATTCCACCTCTCAAGAACCCTTTTAGGGTTTCGCTAGTCTGAGATGGTGTGGGGACAGTTACGTGCAGCAAACCCTTGGCATTTTCTAATGCTTCTTAGCACACGATTCCCTGCCAATTAATTGCCACCCCAAAATCAAACTTGAAGCACGTAGGCAGAAGTCGAGGACTAATTTGGCGAAGAATCGCCGCGGAGCTGCTATTCCAGGCCGGCCTGGGAAACGCTCGAGACGCGGCTGAGTGCTGCCAGCCAGCCGGCAGAGGGCCTCACCTCCTCCGCGCCGCGGTCCGCTGCCTCCGCCGCCAAGTCCGGCGACAGACGGAGCTCCGCGCCGCAAATCCAAACCGACGTGGAAGTGCTTTCGCGTCCCGGGGAGCGGTGCGCCCTCCGCCAGCCACTTCTAAAGGCAGCGCGGGAGGACCGGAGGGTTTTCCTGCCCGCGATTCCGGCTTAGCCCCAGGCCCATTTGTTATCTGCCGGGGCTGGGGAGGCGCGGGGTGCGCAGCAGAGAGGGGGCCCGGGACGGAGGGGGAGGGGTCCGGGGTGAGGGGAGGGGTCCGGGAGTGTGGGGGGTGCAGGTGAAGGGCGCAGCCAGCTCGCGCCCGGGCGTCCCTTTTGGGGCCGGATCTGCCCTCGCGCGTCCCCGGACCAAGGCCGCCCAGCCCGGCCCAGCCCGCGCTCCCCTCCTCCCTCTCCCCGACCCTGTCGGTCCGGCCGGGCCGACCCGCTGCCCTCGCCGTCCCTCGTCTCCCCACTCGGAGCCGCGCCTCGCTCCAGCCAGGGAAACGCGCCTTTTAGGACTGGAGACCTCGGGAACCTCCGAGCGCTCAGCGGAGGGGCTCAGCCTCCAGCAGAGCGTCGCTTAAATTAACGCTAGAAACCCTGAGAGGGCGGAGTAGGACGCGCGCGAGCCCGCCCTGTCCGCGACCGCGCCTGGCCCCGGGATCCCCCGCCGCCACACTGGCCAGCCGGACTCTCGCAGCCACCTCCGCTCCTGGCCGGGTCGGGGCTCGGCACGCAGCAATGGGTTAAACGCGCCGGTTACCATCTGTGCCCGTTCATAAAGGAAAATTGAGAAAAAAAAAAAAAAAAAACTTGCTGAGATTGGGTAAAATGCACACAAAGCCGGCTCATGCCAGAAGGTTCCAGGTTTCTTATCTACCGCTAATCATGTCTAATCCTTAGGTAAAGACAGCAAAAAAGTTTAAACGATTAACCCACCATCCCATTCGAAACCTGAATTCCCCACCCTCTAAAGGAATTTCCCCATCAGCCAATGGACTGTTGTCCATTCAGCCTGACTTTGGGGGTACACACACCTCTTTCACCCTTGAAACCAGCACCCTTCCCTATCTGTATTGTTTAATTCCAGATGAATTAGCTCTTATTTCTTTGTTGAAAATCATATAGTTCCCGTGAAAGGCTTTTTGTGAAAATATATTTTTCATATAATACTGACCTGCAAACCAGGATTGCAAAGAGAACAGCTGTAAAATATAGAAAAATGTAGAGGTAATAACTGGAGTATTTCCAGGTTTTTCCTCGGCTGTCTTAGTACCTTTGTGCAGATCTACAAAAATACCTGAGACAAGGTAGATTTATTAAAATATATTTTGTCTCTCACAATTCTAGGGGTTGGAGATTTAGCTCAGCGGCATAAGCGGCTGCCTTGCTAGCGGGCGGTCGTGAGTTCGATCCCCGTACCGATTTAAAAAAAAAAAAAGTTACTCATCTCTCAATTCTAAAGGTGGGAAGTCCAAGTGCTGATGTTGGCATTGTGTCCATTAAGAACCTTCCTCCTTTGTGGTCACATGGCAGAAGGCAGAATGGAACGAAGATGAAAGGAAGGCACCTTTGTAGGAGACTAGTCCCACCCTCCAGTGAGGAATCTCCAAGACATAGGACCTCACCCCTTAATATATTGTATGAAATTAAGTTTCAACATGAATTTTGGTTGTGCACAAGCATTCCATAACTTGTTAAAACACAGCTGAGCCCCACACATAATTTTGTATACTTTTGAAAATTAATATCTCGAATGTCTTTTCCTGTCATTAAAAGGCATTTGTAAAGAACAGGACATGACAAAACTATCAAATAACAGTACATATTTGGATAGTATTACTGTGATACACATCGAAGAATGACATTCTGAGAAAAGGGCTTTTGTAAACCAATAATAATGATAACATAACAGAAAATAAGCATAGAACATTAACCCCTTAGAGAAAACAATACCATATATAATTTCCTTGAAATTAAGCATCTTTTTCACATTTATTGAATACTAGGGGTTAATGAAAACACCACATACTTTTGATGAAGGGGAGAAAAAAGAGGAGGAAAGTGAGGTGTAGATAGTAAACCTAGAGTTTAAGTTGTAATATTTATGGTAAAAAGCAAAATATAAATATAAACATTCCTTTGTTAAGTTATTAAATATGTATAGTAAAATATATTGACTACTCAGTGAACAAAACTTTTGAACTAGCCAGGAATACAAATTGTATGAGAAAAATAGGCTGACAAGACTCAATTATTGAGCAGAAAGAGGAGAGGAAAGAGAAGCAGAAAAATGACATAGAAAACACACGTAAGGTGGAACAGCAAGTTACAATCACAACAAAGCAAATGGCCTGAACCCATCAAAGTGACATAGGGTAAAGAAACTCCCAGCCTACTGGATGTCTGGTATGAATTCGTGTTCCATAAAATCGAAGAATGAATTTTAGGAACAACAGAGGTTAAAAGCAGAATATATTTATTGAGAGAAAGAAAGCTCCTGTCTGGGAGGTAGACAAAAGGGTCCTGAGTGGGTTGCCAAAGGCTCTGTCTTTTCTAGGGACTTTTATAGAGCAAAACCACGACGTGAGGCAGGTTCAAGGTGGAGAAAACAGAAAATCGCAAGGTGAGCATGAGATGGGACAGAACTATGGTCAATCAGTAAGATTATAAGTATAATTGCTCGGGTAATTGATTAAATTGGGAACAAATGGAGAAGCGAGTCCTGTAGCAAGTGGGCATCAGTACAGAACAGGGCCTTTGCCTGTAGGGTGTTGGGTTAGTGGCTCTTTCTGGCTTCCTCAGGGTGAGAGAGACCTGCTTAAAATATCAGTCCCTGATATTTATCCTTAGGATGTGGTGTATTTCTTTGATCTTTTGTCTCGAGACCTGGCCCACAGTGGGAGGTGTCTGTCTTCCCCATAGTTGCAAGGTATCTGGTCTTCTGCACTGGCTCCTTCGAGGGCCCATCCCTGTATGACTGCTTATAATATTTCTACCTGACTCAATGGGCTGTATCAAACGGAGGGACAACATGATCTATTGTAAATTTTTCCATATGCTGTTAGTGAAAGGGATATAAAAGGGAATATGAAAAGAACTTAAATAAGTATACTATGAAAATGCTGTATTAATCAACAATTATGATAAAGGAAAAAAACACTACATAATGACAAAGTCCTCAATTCAGGAAAAGGAAAGAAATATTCCAAATTTAGATACAGCTAATAATATAAAATAACACATAAGAGCAGGCATATTGGCAAACAACTACAATCTCAGCACTCTGGGAGGCTGAGACAGGACAACAGCAAAGTCAAACCCAGCATGAGCAACTTAGTGACTTAGGGACACCCCATCCCAAAATTTAAAAACGTAAAAAGTTCTGGAGATACACCACAGTACTGAGGCCCTGGGCTCAATCCTCAGTTCAAGAAAAGAAGAAAAGGAGTAAAAGAGAAAGGGTGGAAGGGATGGAAGAAAAGAAGAAGAGAATTTTGACACACTTATTGTGGAAGATTTTGACAAACCTTCTGATCAACAAAATAAGTGCTAAAAGTACAGACAGTATGAACAATAAGACAATAGATACAGAAACCTGAGACAGAGAATACATTTCTTTCAGTAGAAAATAAAACAAGTCTCAGGTAACATAAAACAGATTCCAATAAAATTAAAAAATTATCCTTCTAGAGGCTGGGGATTTAGCTCAGCAGCGTAAGGGCCTGCCTGGCAAGCACTAGGTCATGAGTTTGATCCCCAGTACCAAAACAACAACAACAA
>PVJX010008831.1:0-63540 GCA_004027295.1 Dolichotis patagonum
ATGTTCCTTTGAGGGGAGGGACTGATGGAGCGCAGTGGGGAGACCAGTGTGTCCGTGGGGAGGAGAACTCCGGGGGGAGGCAGCATGGGGAGCGCAAAGCTCAGTGGGGAGGTGGCCATGGGGGCGGGGCAGCAGCGGGGCTCACCGTTTCCCGTGTCCGCCGTGGCCTCGCTCAGAGCCTGGTTCCGGCCCGGGGCCCGGGGCGTCGCCGCCCGAGTCGCTGCTGGAGCGGGCGCGGCTGAGAGAGCGCGAAGAGTCCCGAGGTGGCGCGGGCCGGGCGCGCCGGCGACCCCTGCGGCGGGGCGCGGAAGCCGAGGACCGCGATCGTCGCCTCCGTCTCCGTCGCCTCCGCCGCCTGGCTGCCCCGCACGTCGTGCGACCTCCCCGGCCCTGCGACGAGGGCGCCGAGCGTGGACTCGGGCTGTCCTTGCCCCGCGTAGGCGGCGTGGGTGCAGCGGCCGCTGCCTTGTCGCGGGCCCTGGGCGAGGGCGGGCTGGGCTTCTGACGGGGAGAGAGGCAGAGAGGGCACGGAGGGGCGGAGAGAGACAGAGACGGGCAGGGATGGGCCGGGGAGACAGCGCAGAGAAGTGGCGATGGAGAGATGGAGACACAGAGAAGAGGAGGAGACGGAGAGGAGAGGCAGGGACAGAGCCAGGGGGAAGAGAAGCAGAGAGGAAGGATCGGAAGCAAACAGGACAGATCCAGAGAAAAAGCGAGAGATTGGGTGAGAGAGCGGGTGGGCAGGTGGGGTAGGGGGAGAAAAGGAGAGAGGGCTTTCACCGGGCCCGGGCCTCGGGCTGCCAGTCCCGGAGCATCGCGCACACGGTTCCCCGCGCCTGCCCTACCTCTGCCTCTCCTGAGTGTTCACTTTCTAGCCTCAACAGTGCAGCTCATGCAAAAGGTTCTCGGCATGCAAAACACAAGAGGGACGGAGCGGTGGGGTAGGGGCTGCAGGGGAGGGGGGCTCCAGGACGGGCACCAGGGCTGGCATTGCCCCCCGCGTGGGATGGACGATTCCCGGCAAAGAGAAGAGAGAGGGCGGCACCGGGAGACCCGGCCAGGGCCAGCCCACCAGGCCAGGCCCCCCAGCGCAAGGGGGTGGGCAGAGGGAATGGAGGGGGTCACACGGCACACAGATGGGATGGGGGCGGGGCGGGATAACTGAACTCAAAACTGAACCGAAGAAAGGGAAGAAAAAACAGAAAACAAAACAAAACCAAACCCCAAAAAAACCAAAATCCACAAATGTCATTAGATACCAAAATCAAAAACAATGATCTTCCGGGAAACCTGACATTATTTTCTGTTAATATTTTTCTTTCTTTGTTCTGTGGCCCTGCAGAGAGCTCTGGAGCTGTCAGGAGCACCCGACTGTCTTTCTGTTTCTCTCTTTTCTTTTTTTTTTTTTTTTCTTTTTTTTTTAAGTTCTGATTTTTTTTAAGTCCCTCTTGGTTAACGTCCACTTACCAATAAAGTGGCACTTCCTCCTTTAGTAGGTAAGGTGTGTAAGAGAAGGGAAAAGTGTGGTAGCATAAGTTCATCATTAGATTCACAAAAATGCAAGAGAGATAGAGAGAGAGAGAGAGAAAAACGCAACCACCCCATTCTAGGCCTGGAAGGAGGCCACGCTGCCTCTGCTTCGGGCGGATTAGCAGAGCCCAGCTCCTGGAGCCTGAGCTGGTACCTCTTGGCTGAATGCCAGATAGAGATGCCTTTTTTTTTTTTTTTTTTAAATCCAAAAGTGGAATTAGGACACAGGGATCACACTATCGAAAACCGGAAAGGGCACTTGGTACCATCCAAAGGCCCTAACACTACCTCACCAAGGGACCTCACCCAAGTCACTTCCCCAGTGTGGACCTGTTTCCCCATCCACAAAGAATGGGCTGGCTTTTGCTTCCTGATGTCTCTTCCAGGGCAAATATTCCAGGATTCTCTGCATGCTCCCTGACCACCCTCCTCTTCCCTCTCCCTGCACGGAACTGACCCTTCCTCCTGTCTTGGGCCCCCATCTAATAAGAGTTGATGACATTTTTCTGTTTATAGTTGTGACCTCCTTCTCCCCAATCACCAACAACTTGATTTGGATCATCTCCAGGGTAGATCTGGTGTCTGATTCAGCTCTACAACCTCAGTTTAGCATAGAACTTTTTTTGTTTTTCTTTGATAAGGGTTTATGCTGTGTTGTCCAGACTGATGAACTCATGATCCTCCTGCCTCAGCCTTCAGAGCAGCTAAGATTATAGGCATGCATCACTTGCCTGGCTTTAGCATAAAATTGGATACCTGGTAAGACCTCAATACTGTTTGCTGAGGAAGAAAGAACTGTCCTCACAAGGGCCAGGGCCAACCAGGGAGTCCTAGAAGAGGTTGGTTGGGTTTTGGACCAACCTCTTTTGGTAGGCTCTGTTCCTCCTCAGGACACCTGGCTGCCAGGAATGGAAGAAGCACTGTGCTCTTGGTGTGGCCCTAGGTGCTTCAGTAGGGCAAGTTGTGCTCAGATTTCCACAAACCCATTTAGAGCCTAGGCAGGAAGGTAGAGCTGGAAGTGACCCCATTGGTAGAAAAGAACAGGCTTGTGATTGGTGGCTGAAGCAGTCAATGAGCACCAGCCATAGCTGGTGGAAGCCACTGTCCAAAGCCTACGGGGCCATGAAGACCTCTCCCTGGAGAGCCCTGTACTTTCAACCTGGCAGAGGGAGCAGAAGTGAGGCTGGTAGATATAGCATGGTGGTGAGGTGCTCTCTGAGCAGTCTTGGCATTCCTGCTCCCCAGCTCACCTCTCGATGTATGTCAGGGAGCTGAAGGCTAGGTGATCAGCTGTGGTCTCTCTGAGATGGTAGTTTTATTTGGTGGTACCGGGAATCAAATGCTGGACCTCACGCTTACCAAGCAGGCACTTATGCCACTGAGCTAAATCCTCAGCCCCTGGCAGTTTCATTCTTATTGGTAAACCCTTAGCTGACCCCTAGCAGGTGGCCAGTGCCTCTCTGCTCCAAAGCCCTAGCCCTATGTTCTCTCATTCAGCACTCTTCCCTCAGGGGAGGCACACGAGGAAGATCCTCTGGGATCTTCACATTTGCAGTTTCAGTCTTAGGTCCTGGGTAGTGAGAATGCCAAGCGAACATATCAGGTGGGAGGGCTCAGGAACCAATGCACAAGTGGGCACTGGACCCCTCCTTTAAGAAGTCTGCAAGGCAAGTGGGCAGAGTACCACCCTCAGGAATCACGACCTGGATGTGAGCCACGGTTACAATCCAACTTCATTACTATTACTATGGCTGTTATTGGTGCTGGAGATTGAACCCAGCCTCTTGAGCACATTAAGGAAGCACTCAACCCCTGAGTGGTACCTCCACTTTCATTTTTATTTTACTTCGAGGCATGGCCTCTCTAAATTGACCAGGCTAGCCTAGAACTCAGGACACTCCTGCCTCAGCCTCCTGAGTAGCTGAAATTACACACTTGTCCCACTGTGCCTAGCTGACCCAGCAACTTCTGACTCAGGGAAGGAGCCAGCAGTAGGGGAAGGAAGACCAAAGCCATGATGTCCCTTTCCACAGTCATGCAGAGCCCTGCTGACTTCCACTGTTTTGGGCTGGGAGTGGGGTACAGTTTTAGAAGCAGAAAGGGTCTGCATCAGAAAAGGTGGATAGCTGAACTCCTCCATCGCAGTACTGCTTCCAAGCATTAAGGTTCAAAACCCTGGGCCAGATCCTTGTCCAGAGTTGGCCTCTTCCTGCTTGATCTTTTGCTCTGCAGCCTAAGCTCCTTTCCAACTTCCCTCTCACTATCTGGCCTCCCTTGTGTGGCATGATAATAGTTGGCAAAGTGAAACAGCCTGGGTTTAAGGTGATTCAAGTTTACTATATCTTATAGAAGTGACCTAACTTTGGGCCTCAGTTTCCCCGTTAGTAAAATGGGGTCTTTGCTGGGCCGGCCTGTAAAGTGATTAGGAGGCATGGTGTCCTCAAGGACTAATAGGGTCAGAGCAGTGCAGGGAGGCCTTGGTGCCACAGGACTGTCGCCCAAGGAAGGCAGAGGATGGGAGGAAGGTGACACTGGGTAGGGTGACAGAGCCTTCCCTGGGGAAGGACTCCTAGAACCAACCTCCTGCCCTTCTCCACTCATGTCTCTAAAAGTTCTCAAGAAAAGGGTCTCCACGATCCTGCCAGAGGCTAAGTTTCCTGCTCAGTTTGGCTGGGTCCCATCTTCTCAGGATTGAGGGGAGATCAGGGGCTGAACATGGATTTCAAAGCTGGGTAGAACCCTGGTGGCCACAGACCTCCCATTGTCTCCTCCAGGAAGCCTGCCCTTTGTGACTCTAGTTCCTCTTTCCTGGACCCCAGGCTTCCTACCCAGCCTGGCTGGTGCCTGTGGCCTCCGAGAGGCCAGCTCTTTCTCCTCAGTTCCCCGGTTTCCTCCCCAGGAGCCTCTCCTGACCTCTGGGCTGAGCCAAGTTCACCCTTTGGTGATCCCACAGCACCTCCTTCCTTCCACATGAAATCTGAGCCAGGCCATGCCAGAGTGGGCAGCTGCCACCAGCAGGAACTCGCCCCCGCCCCACCACGTCCAGCTGTCCCCATCACCCTGAGAGATCTTTGTGAGTCCTTCAGCCAAGGTGTTGGGGCCATGAACCCGGATCAGCCTCGCCCATCTCTGGCCACATGGGAGGAGCTCGGTGGTTCTGCCGAGCGTATGTGAATGAATGGCAGTGTGAGTGTGCCCGGGGGACCTCGCCTCTGAGCCCTGCTCCCAGGAGCCCTCGGCTCCTTGGTACCACCTGTTAGTTATATTTTTCCCCGTGGCTCTGTAACACAATTTTGAAGGTTAAAAAGGGGGAAAGTCGATGGAAGGATGTGGGAAGGAACAGTGTTCTCATCTGGCCCTGGCACTCTGAGGGACAAGGACAGGGACAAGAAAGCACCTGGGCTCAGACAGCTACTCGTCTCTCACTGTTTGCACTCCCATCTGTGTGGCCCCAGGTCCTCTAGGACCCATCAGGCTGAGACCCGTGTCCCAAGGCTAGGAGAGCTTTGCCCTCGCTGGAGGACAAGTTCCTGTCTCTCCCAGCACAGCCAAGATGGGAATGTTCGGGTGGGTGAGCCTCCCCATCCCCAGCACCTGCCCTGGGGATCATGGGGTAGGGAAGAGGAGCTGGGCCATCTCAGCCCAAAGACGGAGCCCTGCTGAGATGCTACATTTCTGTAGCTGGCCCCCAGGGGGACAGGATATAGTTAATAGGGCAGGGATGGGAGGCAAGCCCCCGCCCACAACAGCCTATTTCTGACTCCAGTACCCTCACTGTAGCCAGATTGGCACTGGGCTAGGAATTCTTAGGACTTAAATCTGGTTCCGCCTCAATGCCCTGAGGGACCCTCTGATTGTCTCTTCTAGATTGTCCTGCACCAGTGCCACCATTAAACTGCTCAAATTCAGATAACAGAAGGACGTTAGAGGGCTGGAGCAGCCCCTGTCCAGGTTGGGCAGTAGCCCAGGTAAGGGGCAGGGAAGCTAAGTGTTACTCTATCCTGCAGAGACCTTGCCAGTTTCCCTCGTAGTCCAGCACCTGCTCCCGGCCTGCTGGCTCCCTGATGTCACCCTGCACCTGCCCCAAAGAAGGAACTGTGGGGCTCAGTCCTAGTCCTAGTTGGTGCCCAGATCCCTGCAGGGCCCACACCCAAGCTCTGTCCTGCTGCCAGGGAAGGAGCTAGGCTGAGCCAGGGCTCATCCTGGCACTGTCAGCCCCAGAGAGGGGGAAATGGACCCTTTCCCGAGCCTGTCCTCAGCCAGAGCTTCCTCCAGGATCTGGAGAGCCAGAGGCCCAGTGCGGCCTCCCCAGCCCTGCCTATTGCCAGCTGGGCCCCAGGGGCAGGCAGGGTGGCAATGGTGACCAAAGCCCCTGGGTCTGGCAAAGATCAAGGGTGGGGGGCTTAGCAGCTATTCCACACAACAGAAATCAAATCAGCTCACCGCAGCATACAGTTCAGGAGGGAACACAAACTGGGGATGCTAAACCACGTAGGGATGAACAAAATGAGGAAGACGGGGAGTGTGGGAGGGCTTGAGGCTGGGGGAACAAGGAATGAAGAGAAAGAAGGAAAGGCGAGGTGGGAAGGTAAAGCAGAAAAGTTGTGTGTGGGGGGGATGGGAGGGTAGAGTGAAGAAAACCAAAGGACAAACCAGGAAACATAGCTTGGTAGCTCATTTTGGAGAAAGTGCAAAGTTAGGAATGAGTCATCACTAAAAAGAAATAAAGAAAAGGGAGGAGGAAGAGAAAAACCAACCGGAGCAAGGTTGGGAGAAAGAGAGAGAGAGAAAGAGAAAGAAAACCACATTCAAACCAAGCAGCGTGGCGGGGCTTGTCTGAGATGGGAGCAAGCGCACAGCGGAGCCGGGATACCTACCTTCTCAGTGGTCAGGGACAGGAGTGCGATAATAAAAAAGAAAAGAAGTCTCCGCATTGGGAAGGTAGGATGGGGCAGAGACAGCACCTGAAGCTGCACTCCCCCTCCGAGCCGGTGGATGGGCGGCTGAAGCATGGCTTTGACCTCGGGGACCAGAGGGAGCTCTTGCCCTGCCATTTCTTTTCGCTTATTAATTGTTTTTTAAAAATTTTTAACCACAGGTTCCAATAAGCCAAGCTTTCCTTATTATTATCATTTTTAAAACAACAAAAACCCTCCAGAGGGCATGCAGGAAGCTGCGGATGGAGGCAGAACCACAGGTGGCTAAAGAGAGGCTGGTAGCATGGGGGAGAGGCCCATGTCAGGGAGAGAGACGAAGAGGGAGAGAGAGACAGAGACAGAGAGAGAGAGAGAGAGAGAGAGAGATCGGGAGAGACGGGAGAGACGGAGGCAGAGAGGAACAGAGAGAGGCAGCAAGACAGACATGTGGGCCCAGACAGAAAAGGAGAAAAAGCTGTTTAAACAAGGCCAGTTGGCGTGGACAGATGGGCTGGCAGGGGGACTGCATTTAAAAGGGAAGACAACCACTAGCTCAGCTCGGAGGGCTGCCGCCTCAGATCAGCCCCATTTGTTTTTTTCCACATAATTTGTGGCAAAATTCTCTCTCTCTCTCTCTCTCTCTCTCTCTCTAGTAGACACTGAACCCAGGGCTTTCATGCTGAGCCCCAGCTCTAGCCTTCTCCACAGGGAGAAGTTGCTACATTGGCTGGGCTCCAATTTGCCATCCTCCTGCCTCAGCCTCCCAGAGTGCTTGGAACTGTAACATGCACTACCATGCCTGATTATAACTCATCTGTTTTGCCTTCGAGCTTTGCCCTGGGAAACAGGAGAACATCCTGGGGGAAAGCCAAGCTGTCCCCTCCTGCTGTGACTGTGCTGCTGCAGCTGTGGCCACTGCTTCTTCCTGGAGGAGAGGAGGGAAACCTGGTGGCAGATTGGAGAGCTGCACAGCACCTTTTCTTTTCTTTTCTTTTTTTTTTTTTTTTTGTACCGGGGATCGAACTCACAACCTTGCGCTTGCCAGGCAGGAACTTAAGCCACTGAGCTAAATCCCCAGCCCCACAGCACCTTTTCTCTAGGTCCCCCTAGGGCGCCTTTTAGGTGATGAAATCTGGGCCTGAGACGGCCCAGGGGGATTCTGCTCATGAACCTTCTCTACCACCAAGTACACCCAGGCCTCTCCTGATACTTCTGGTTGTAGGGGCAGCAGAACACAGGCTGGTGACCCCTCTTCTAGGAGGGCAAGCTCTACTCGCCAGGGCGAGGTTAGCGCGTTTGTGCTTACGGGCTGCAGGAAGGCCACCAGAGGTTCTGGGTGACGCTGGATGGAAGGATCTTTCCCATGAGGTCATTTTTTTTCTTCTTCTTTTTTAGTACTGGAGATTGAGCCCAGCGTCTCACACTCAACTGCACCACTGGCCCTTATTTGTTTTATTATTTTGAGACAGGGCCTCAGTAAACTGCCAGGCTGGGCTTTAATTTGAAGATGCCTCCTGCCTCAGTCTCTCCGGAGTAGCCGGAGATTATAGGTGAGCGCAGCATTTGTGGCCTTGTGCAGCTCCCTTCCCTCTCTGTGCCTCATTGAAACGTGTTTTCTCCCCATGTGCTACCTCTCCACAGAGGCTCCTGAGGGCTGAGGCCTGCTTTTTGATCTACCTCTAAAAAGCTGTGTGACTTTGAACTAGTCACTTGCTCTCTCTGAACTTGTTTCTCCTGTAAGCCACAGAGCTCAGAAAGCCCTTTTAGTTCATTTTAGATTTTTTTTTTTTTTTTTTTTTTGGTGGGGGAGAGAATCACCACACCACTGGCCTGCCTCAAGGCTGGGATGGCACTTTGCTCTCACCTAGAGAATCTGGATTAGAGGCTTTTACCTGAGTCCAGCCCTCTCAGGCACCTTTAGATCTCTCTTCTTGGGGCTGAGGCCAACAGGAAGGGATTCAGCAGGCTGTCCTAGTCCCGGTCCCCACCATGCTCAGCCATGTTCCACTAAACTGATTAAGGAGTCACAGCAATATCCAGAAAGCTCCCTGAGTTACCCAGAGCAAGCGGCCCAACTTCTTGCCAAAGTTCTTTATAGTGAGACTCTGAAGCACCAATTTGGTTAATTTAAAAATTGAGGCAGTTCCAGGGCTGTCCTGCTGGTTTGGCAGGAGTTACTGGTGTGAATGTCATTTCTGTTTGAACTCATCTTCCCTTTTAAATTCTGATTACAAAGAAGAAAAAGTAAGTACAGAGAGATATGGATATGATTAATGTTCACTTGAAATTCAAAACCCATCTCTGCAATAAGAAGAAAGTTTCCCACAGTAACACACACGAAAGCAAAATTCTAGAACAACACAGAAGGTAGAAAAAAAACCCCAGAGAGATAGTTTGCATTTCTGTACATTACAAGAGGGAAAAAAAAAAAAAAAAAAAAAAAAAAAAAGAAAAGAAAAGGAAAGGAAATACAAACAAAAACAAAATAACCGAAAAAAAAAAATGACACAAACATCCCCACCCTCTTCCCTTGCCGGCTAAACAAGAAATGGAATCACAATATTACCACGTTTCAAATGGGAGGCTAAAAAACAAACAAAAACATAGACGGGGTTAAAAATAGTGAGCTTTTCTTTTTTCCTTTTCTTTTTCTTTTTTGTTTGTTTCTCTCTCTTTTTTTTCTTTTTCAAAAGGCAGCATCCAAGAATACCACCCCCAGTATTTTTTCCCCAAGACATTATTTTTTTGTCAGTTGCAAAGTCAGTGATACCCAGGTCCCTCATGTCACCTCTCTGGCCTAATTTAACTCCTCTGAATGTCATTCAGGCAAAGAGGGGATGGAGTGCAGGTTAGAGACCCGGGATGTTCAAGATCACAGATCTCCCTGGGACCCAAGGGTTAGGGATGCCATTCAGAGCCAGAGCTTGGAGAAAGAAGTAGCAACGGAGCACTAATTCCTGCCAAACTCCCAGGGCCACTTCAAAGTGGGGTACTATTTTGGGCAGGTGAGCGGTCATTTTGAGACACCTGTTCCAGCAAGGGTAGTGCCTGGGATAGGGCAGATTATCCAGGGAGGGGGATAATCAAACCCTCAAACCCCTCAAGATCAGGGAAGGGACTTAATCTCCACCCCAGCTTGAGAGAACCAGTGTCTCTGTGTCTCTCTGGAGGTCCCAGGCGGATGGAACACTGAGAGGTGTTTGGGATTCTGTGACCTTAGGACTCCATGCCCAGGTGAGTGGAGATCACCATGCTCTCTTCTGGGTTTGCCCATCAGCTCCAGAGCCTGTGGCATCAGTCTGTGCCACAGCTGTCCTCAGCTATCCTGTGTGTCCTCTCCTAATCCCAAAATAGACCCAGGGACATCAGTGTGATCATCCCCATGTGGCCCAACCATGGTCCCTGGAGCCAGGAGCCACCCCAGAAGCTGGCACCCTTTCTGAGTGGGTAATGTCCTCCGGTGAAAATTAACCTTGAGACCAAGAACCTTTTGTCAGCTGCCCTCGACTTTTCTCTCTGAGGCCATGGAGTAGGGATATTTGAGAAAAGAAAGGGAGTGAAAGGAAACAGCCAAAAATCAAAATGAAACTGACCAGCACGTACAAGTTCACTGCTGTGACCTAAGGGCTGGAAGGGGTGGCTCTCCCCTCCTGGCTGAGTCTTCTGGGGACAATCTGGAGGTCTGGGCGCAACCTGCCAGCCTCCCCACCCCAAGTCTCTAGTCTGCCCATTGCCCCTGCCAGCACTGCAGCCTCCTTTGAGGGGCCTCAATCCAGCACTCTGGATCACTCTGTGATCAGCAGATAGAAGGGCCCTGGGAACCCCGAATCCCCACCCGGACCGACCATCAGCCTGGGAAAGGCTGAGAAGCCACCTTCCTCTGCCAGCTCTTGGTCAGCACCTGCCTGTAGCTCTGGAGGTGACACCCTCCTGGAGGCAGGTGGGGACAGCTTTGTGGGCGGTGTGGGTGTGGAGCCCCAAACTGGCCTAGATGGGAGTGGACACACACTGTGGTCCCCTCAGAGGGACAGGCCGCGGGAAGTGGAGTGCCAGGTCTGAGACACCCGTCTAAGTGAGGGCAGGACAGATTCTCAGGGGACCAAGGACTTCGGAAACAGCTCCTTGGCACCGCGGGGACTGAGATGGGGGAGGGGATGTGGGAAAGGAGGAGGAGCCGGTAAGAGGGTGGGAGAGGGGAGGGTCTCAGTGACAGAGCAGAGACTCGGTGAGGGGAGGGAGACTCGGGGCCCAGTGGCGCCCAAGGGAGCTCCTATCTCTCGACTTCAGTTCCTGACTCGACTCCCACCGATGTCCACGTCCAGCTCCCCTTAATATCCCGGGGGTGGAGGAGGCAGGAGGAGACCTTGGTCCCTTCCTGGCTGCGTACCCAACTAAGTGTCCCAGGGGTCAGCCCCGCCCTGGCCTCCTGTTTGCCAAGCTCGAGGGTGGCCGGAGCCTTCAGGCCGCCCCCTCACCGTGCCGCAGACACCCGAGCCCTCCCGGCGACTCCCCGTGAGCGGCGGGCGCAGGGGAGGCGGAAGCGGCCCGGGCCCTGCGGCCCCCCGCCCCCTGCTCGGCGCGGGAACCCTCCGCAAAGCGCAGCGTACGTACATCGGGCGGGCTGTGCGCCGGGCCCGGGCGGCCCCCGTGCGCTGCGCTCCGCTGCCTGCTGCCGCCGTTCTGCTGCGGAGACCCCCATCCGCTGCCGCCCGACGGGGAAGGCGACCGGCTCCCGCTGGACCGCTGGCTGCCCGTCTTCCGCCCGTCGTCTGCACGCTTGGGGCTCAGCCTGGCCGGGGGTGGGGGCGGGAGGATGGGGGAGCCCGCGTGGGACGCCCCCTCTGCAAGTGACCGGGATAGCCCCCCCCCCGCCCTTCCCTGCCTCAACTTCCTGTTCAGGATTTGGGGCCCCTCGCGCGCGCGGGGGGGCGGAGCTCTTCCTCCAGGTAGGCACCAACGCGCCCCTAGTAAACGTCTCCCCACGGATTAACTGACCTGTCCATCAGCCCCCGCTCCCCAGCGCCTGGGGTGCTTAATCTGCAACGCCCCCCCCCCCAACAAACAGACAGACAGACAGGCAAACCAACAAGGCTGATCGGAAGCACAGGGAGCTGTCTCCGGGCCCAGCCTACCTGCTGGGTGATCCGGAGTCACTGCAGTGGGAGGACAGCGAGGGGCTGTGGGAACTGCCGCTGCTGTGACGGTGGGACCTCCGGCCTGGGGACTCTGTGTGAGGCCTAGAGTGAGGGAGGAGATCAGCCTGTACCTACCTTCTGCCCACCTTGGCCCTGGGGTTACCTGACTTGCTCCCTGGAACCCCATGAAGGCCTGATGGAGGTCACTTCTGATCCTATCCCCCCACCTGACAGTTTCCTACAAAATGACCCTGAGCGGGGCTGGTGCTGGGTGCAAAACCCAGCCAGTCCCTACAGGTCATCTGTGAAAGTCAGGAGAAGGAACCTTTTTCTCCGGACAGTCCCAAATTCCAGAGACCTCATCACTTGATGCTCTCATGGCTGGTGGTGACCAGGCAGGAGAGTCACCAAGACTCAGCTGGAAATGGGGCAGGGGGCTAAGGTTCCAGTTTCAGCTCGGTCACTGGCTCCCAGAGGGCTCCTGACTTCTTCTTAGGGTCCTAATTTTTTCATCTGGGTAAAGTGGATACAACACACAAGCTATTTTTAAAGGTCAGGTTCTGGGGTGCTAAAAGGCTGGGGTTGCTGTTAGAGGGTGTGTGGAGGGTGCTCACCTTTTCCTCTCTTTGTTTTTCTCTTTTCTTTTGCTCTTGGGGCTTCGAGATCTGCAGGAAGCAGAGACTACAGTAATGGTACAGCCTTAGCAGAGCAGGAGTGAATGTGGCCTTGGAGCCCTGGAGCTGAGCTGTGTCCTGGTGTGGACTTGATCTTTGTTCCTCCCTCAGGCCTGAGCCTCTTGGCTGCCAGGGACCTCCCATCTCACCCCAGAGGCGGTGGCCAGGCTCCAAAAGGCAGGGGAGATGTGGTTTTTGCAGATCAGGCACCCTTAGCCTTGTCTGGCCAGATAGAAAAGGTGACGTGGGACAGGCTCCCTGATGAGCTACTGTGGGAGGGGGCCCCTCCCTGTACACTTCGTTCAGCCCCTGGGCCCCTTCTCAGCCCATGACTCAGCCCTGGGCCAGTTCATCAGAGGTCCAAATACTTTTCCTTGGTTCTGGTTGTCTGCTTCTGAGTGACTCTTTTAGAAGGATCCCTATTTGGGGTGTCCCCCAAAGTGGCCACCCCATCCCATACAGCTCTCTTGGACAGGCTGTGCAGCCCAGCACCTTCTGCCTTGGGCAGAAAGACCGAAATGCTTCTTATTAGTCATGAAAGGTCTCTCCCTCCCCCAGGACCTCCCTGATGTTACCTCTTAGCCCCATCCTCCCAGGTTGCCATATCCCTTTGTCTTTCTGGCCCAAAATGAAGCAATGCAAAGAGACATGAGATGTGCTTCCCACAGGAGCAGAGTGAGTGGGGTGCAGGCCTGGGAGCCCAAAGGAACTCGTGTTACTGGCTTTGTGCTTCAGTTTCCCCAGGACCTTTGTGTAGCCCTCTATCACTTCTAGGTCCTTTCTAGGACACCTGGATGTAGGCCGAAAGAGTCTATGCAAGCTGATGGTGACCACTGGGTGGCAGTGTGGGCTCACACAGACCCATAGGCACTAGGATGGTGAGAGATTTGGGGAAATTGGAGGGGCGGTTTAGGTGTCTATTTAGACTCTTCCCCTAGTTAGCACATACATAGTCTTGGCAAATTCCCACTGCAAGGAAGGCAGTGGGGACTCTTCCCCTCCTTAGGGATGCTGGGAGGGGGGCTGACCCTGAAGTAAGTATGGGGATGTGATTATCCCACAACTTCTGTACCTTTATTCTGCATTTCACAGACTCCCCCTGCTTCCCTTTGGCCAATTGGCCTCTGCCACATTGCTCCCCTCCTTGTATCCTGTCCCTCAGTCTACCCTGAACAAGTCACTGCCCTTCCTGGTTGGAGCCCCACCTGAGTGGAGGCTGGGAGGCCAGTTTCTTAGCCAGGCAGTCAGGCCTGTCAGAGGACGGCATCGGTCCACCCCTGAAATGCTACCTCTGCTCCAACCTATTTTCCCATTGCCAAGTGAGCCCCTGGTCACAAGCCTCTCCTGCCTGGCATGCCCTGTCCCTGCAAATTTGGTGCCCTGATGCTTGTGCCTTCTTAGATGGCACCTCCGTAGATACTGTCCTTCTGGACACCTGGGGCGGACTTCTAGGACAAGCAAGGGTGGGAATCATTGGTATGCATACTCCTCACTCTCTGGCCTGGCTCAGTTTGTGGGGTTGGAGGACAGAGCTGGACCAGACTCTCACAGGTTCCCTTCCTGTGGGCTTTGGTCCCTGGAGGGAACTACTGGCTTCTGCCCACCTGCTCTGCAGAACACTGCTCACCTGTGCCGTCTCTTCCTCCGGGACCCGGAATTGGACCTGTAGGGTGGTAAAGGTGTTCTCATGAGCTTGCCTGGGTAGCCTGGGGGACACCAGTGGACCTGAGAGTCCTGGGCCCTCGGGAGTGAGAAGAGGCCACAAGGCAGGGAGGGACAATGGGTACCTGTCTCGGCGGTGCTTCTTCATGCTCTTCTTCTTCTTGCGCAGGGGTGAAGCACTACCACAGCTGTGGACACAGGAGGAAGCAGTTCTAGTGAGCTGGGGCATTGGGGTACAGCTGGGAGCAGCTGGAGAAACCTGAGGGCCTGGGGTATGGAAGCCGAGAAGGGGATTTCAGGGCATGGAGCCCAGAGTGACCTGAGACTCAAGGATGGCAAAACAAAGTCCCTAAGGGGACTTGATGGCCCTCAGTCACCTTCCAAGTCCCTTGCCATTGTAATCAAGTATAGTTGAAACCCAAAGTTAGAGGCTCCCATAATGGGATTTCTGGCCTCAGGAGGTAAAAGCTGACCAAGTGGGGGTGTCCAAAGTCCATGCTCTGAGGGATGGCTTCAGAGTGTCTCCCACCCAGCAAACCCCGGGCCCTACCCACCCCTGTACCTTCATCACTGACCTGCACCCCGACTCTAGTCTCCTCTTTTTGCTGATGGTGAATGCCAGGGAGGAAGGAGGACAGATAGGTGGGCAGGATTAGTTAGGGACCCAGGGTCTCACTCCAAATAGGGGAGGGGGACACAGGATGGGGAGTTATAGGTGAGAGCCCTCGAAGCCCCTCTGATGAGTGCAGAACCCTCGCTATGACGGTACATGGTAGTAAGGGTTGGTCAGTGTCAGTTCTGGGGCTCAATGAGGGGAGGGGCCTTGGTAAAGGGGAGGGGCTTAGGGAGGAGGCGGGACTTCAGGAAAGGGAGGAGCCGAGGGGGGATGACACTAAATTGAGGGGCGGAGAATCAAGAAAGGGGCGGGGCTCACAGTGCAGCTTCGGTGCTGCCCCCTGCCGGCCGAGGACGAGCACCCCAGGGACCTGTCTGGCCTCTCCCACCCACTCCAGCCCTGTGCCCTCTCACCGGCTTCTCCGGTGGCCGCCTTTCTTTTTCTTCTTCTTCTTGGGAGGGGGCGACGCCGAGCTGCCGGACCAGTGCTTGGTCCTGGGCGAGAAGGGGCGCGGACCGTGAGGGGGCGGCCCCGCACTCACGTCCCTCCCGCCGGGCGACGCTCACCTGTATTCTCGGTGCCCTCGGTAGCAGGCGGCCGGGCAGTCGCAGTCCACAGGGCCGTCGTCGTCATCGTCCTCGTCGTCGTCGAAGGGCCTGTACTCCAGGCCGGGCTCGGCGCCCTCCGTCAGCCGAGGGGTCTCCACCACGCTGCAGGCGACAGGAACGCTGACCACCCGCCTCGGCCTGGCCTCGGGGTCCTGGCTCAGGACTGCGCTGGCGTTGCAGCCCCCGTGGTGGGGGGTCTACACCCCCAGCCCTGGAGACTCGGGAACCCCCAGGGGGCGCTGGCGATGCAGGGCTTCGATTTTGGGAACAACGTTTTGCAGAAGGGCAGGAGGATTCAGCGGCCTCTCTGCCCTCACTCTGTCCCATTTCTCCCCTCTTCCCTGAGTGCCCTCCATCTACTCGCCCACTCGCGGCGCCCCTCCCGCTCGCTGAGCCCCTCATGCCCCTTAAACCCATGTTCCCATCTGAGCCCCTCCCGGGCCTCCTTCCCTTCCCCCTGGCTTGGCCCTCCCTCAATGCATCGGCCTCCCCCGTCCCACCCCGCCGTGCACCATCTCTCCCCCACTTTCCTCCAGTCCCTGGCCTCTGCTTCTGAAATAGGCATCGCCTCCCCTCCTCCTCCCCCTCCGCAGCCTCCCGAGGCCTCGTAGCTCCTCTCGCTGCCTGCCAGGCTGTCCTCATCAATCACGGCGAGCAAGGAGTGGGCCTCAGCACTCTGCCGCTTCCCCTTTCCCCATCCATCTGCGAAGTCCAGGCTTCGCTCAGCCAGGACCGCCGGTTCTGGTCCCTGCTCTGGCTTTGGAGCCCAGCAGTCCTCTAGCACAGATGTTTGCCTCTTTAGACCCTTCTCAGAGGGCTGTTTGATTTTTTTAAATTTTATTTTAGATTTTTATTTTTTCCCCTAACGGCAGCTGCCCTGAGCCAAGAGCATGGGCTTTATGTTTTTGAGACAGGGCTTCCATATGCGGTTCAGGCTGGCCTTGAACTCACTTTGTAGCCCAGGGGAGCCTCGAACTCACTGGCAGTCCTCCTCCTCAGCCTCCCAAGTGCTGGGTTTGCAGGCAGGTACAAGAGCATGGGCCTTGAAGTCTGAGACCAGTCTTTGTCACTCTCTGTCCCAGGGTGAGCCAGTGCTATGTGGCCTGGGGCCTTCCAAGATGAGGGCGAACAACAGGGCACTTTGGAAAATTTGATCAGGGTAATGGCTGCTGAGGAGTGCGCGCGTGTATGTGTGTGTGTGTGTGTAGACTGAAACCAGGGCCTCCTCACTTTTTTGGGGGGGGATGCACAGGATCTCACCAAGTGGCTAAGTTGCACAGGCTAGTCTTGAATTTGGGATCCTCCTGCCTTTGCCTCCCAGAGTCCTGGGATTACAGGCCTGGCAAAACTTCAGCCTTCTTCTTTTTCTTTTTATTTTCTTTCTTTTTTTTTTTTTTTTTTTTTTTTTTTTTTTTTTTTTTTTTTTTTTTTTTTTTTTTTTTTTTTTTATATTGAATAGGCCTGGAAGTGGCCTTCTGAGGCTGGGCTCCAGTGGGACTGGCTCCAGGATGGTGATCTTCACCTCCAGTTGTCATCCTCACCTCTGTTTGTCATTTGTCATTGACAGTGCTCCTCCTAGAAAGGGTCTCAGCCCTGGTTTTAGCAGACTTCCCTCACTCCTGGGTGCCACCCACCTGGCTCACCCTTCTCTGTGTAGAGTGAGGGAGGCCAGGGCTTGGATGGCAGCATTAAGTGCATGAGCTTTGGATTCACACAGGTTTGAATCCAGGCTTGACCACGGTCCTTATCTCTACACGGAGGAGAAGAATATCCCAGCTTTGAGCAGGGGATTAAGCTAGATTCTCTCTGTGAAGCAAGCCCTGACACCAGCCCCAGCCCTAGACTGTTGTCTCACACCCGCAGCAGCTGTTATCAGGCAGGAGGCCTCTTCCAGGGAGAAAAGAGGCTTCTGCACATCAAACAGAGGCAGGCAAAGGGAGGCAGGCCATGGCTACAGAGGGAAAGTAGTTTAAGGGTCAGATCTCCAGCAGGGATCACACTCGTCAACAATTTGAAGACTGATTTTGGAGATAGACAGAGAGAGAGGAAAGTAACTCAAATATGACATGGGTCTGTAGCCTTGAGGCCAGTATTGAGAATGTCACCCACTTCTCAGCACCAGCACGGCCCTGAGAGCCTTGCAGTCACACAGTAGCAGGGAGGTTTCTCTGGGGTGGCAGGAGGAGAGACTGATGTCATCTTCTGGCCCCCACAGAGCCAAACACCCCATATCCCTGCATTGAAACCTCTCCGCCCTTCCCCACATTTCGCTTCTGAAGCTGATGACCTCCTACCTCCTGTCCTTGTCCTTGAATCTACAACTCCCTCTGCCTGTGCAGCCCCCAGCCTCTCCGGCCCATCATTCTCTACACGGCTCCTCAGCTGCACAAATGCCTGACACATAAAATATAGTCTTTAGCCAAACAGAAGGGCACCTCAGATAGCATGTGGGTGAGCTAGTGGGAGGAGGGCGCCTCAGCTTCTCCCGACAAGGAAATAATAGAGGTCCCTGACAAAATGAAATGGCTCTGGATGGTGCTTTCACAGGACCCCGGTGAGCCACTGAGGACAAACACTTGCTGAGACCCTGTGCTCAGAGCCCTCCCTCCCTGCTCCTCTGTCCCCTCCTTAATCTGCTGGCTGCACCCCCAGACACATCTTTCTTTTCTGTGGCTGGGGGACTGAACTCTCTGCCTCCTTAGCTGCCCCCTTGTCTGCCCCGCTCATTCTCCTGGCCCTGCAGAGGGTTATTTGGAATCTTGTCTGCTGGGAGCAAGGAACGGTGGACTTAAGGTGCCAGAAGCAGACTAGAGTTGGGGGAGGTACAGGAGTCCAAAACTTTGATTTCTTTATTCCCCTCCTTCCCTTTCCTCTCCTCCTCCTCCTCCTCCCTTTTTTTTCTCCTGTTTCTTTGCTGAGGATTGAGCTGAAGACCTCCTGAATGCTAGGCAAGTTCTCTATGACTAGTCTGTCTCTCCATCTGTCTCTGTCTCTGTCTCTGTCTTACTTTGTCCTAGGAATTGAACACATGAACCCAGGGCTTTGGGCAAGCTAAGCATCTGCTCTACCACTGAGCTACACCTTGCCCTCTTTTCACTGGTTCCATGTTCCTGGTACCGTCACATCTGCTTTGGTGTGGGGCAGGGAGTAGCATTTCCCAGGGCTAGAACCTAGGGTTCTCTCTTGCTTCTCCTGGATAAAAATATCCAGGAGACTTCTTTTCTCTGATGTTTAAGTGGTTCTCTGCAGTTCACTATCCTGTTCATAGCCACTTCCTGATTTAGAGAAATTGCTATCACCATTTTATAAATGAGAAAACTGAGGCACAGAGATGGAAAGGTACAACCCCTAGTGTACTGGAACCTTTGAGCTAGGTCTGTAAATTCAGCTATGCAGCTGACTTTAACAATTTACACTCAAACAAGACAGCCCTTGAATTTACTGGCTGAACTTGCCTACTGCAGACACTATCCCAAGTGCTCCTTCTCTGCTTTAATTTTTTACTTTTTTTTTTTTTTTTTTTTTTTTTTTTTTTTTTTTTTTGCAGTGCTGGAGATCCGACTCAGGACCTCATGTGTGCCAGCAAGCATTTTACACCAAACCACATCTGCTGCTCTTTTGCAGACCTTGTAGATGCTGTTTAGATTTGTTTAACATTTTATGCTCTTAAATTCATGCTTGGTATCTAGGTGACTCCCCATCACTTCTGTGGAATGGGTAGGGAGGTGTCACCCCATCTTGAAACAAATTGAGCCCCACAGAGCTCACCAAAGAAGGCACAGGCTGCTGCAGAGCAACAAAGGGCTTACTGAGGTGGAACATGAAGCCCTTGTAGGACACAGGTTGGACCTGCCACCATGGCAGAGCCTCGACCCTGATAAAGACTGCTCTTCCTCATGCTAGCAATTTTGTTAATTAACTGCTTCTGTTTCCCATTAGCCGGGAGCATAATGGCCAATTGACAGATGGATGGGTCCAGACAGAAGGGGGAATCCAGACAAAAGGTCTGCCCTCTCCTGCTCATCCCCTCAGCTGGCCTGCCAGGCCACACTTGGGGATAGGAGCAGAGATGAGTAGGCCTAGAGTCACCCCTTCAGCACCTACCAGTGCAGGACAAAATGTGGTTTGTTGCCTCTTATGATAATCACTAACCCAGGTGCCAGGCAGCAGCTTGAGTACTATGTATTTGTCTGATTTAGTCACACAGGGCACAGAATGATCCTACAACACAGCGTTAATATTCCCCTATGTAGATATAATAATGAACCACAGAGGTCACACTATGTGAAAAATTAGGTAATGGGAAAATACTAGAATTTGTTCACTCTGGGCTCTGAGTGGAAACATAGCTTCATAGCTTCTGAATATTATATTCCATAAATACTCTCTCAAAGATTTTGTTATGTTACATAAATATGAAAACAAGTTTTTGAAGTATTGGGGATTAAACCCAGCCCTTGCACACTGAGCTATATCCCCAGGCCCTTTTTTAACTTTTTATTTTTGACTTGAGGTCTTGCTAAGTTGCCCAGACTGCGATAAAATTTTTTCTTAAAAGTTGTTTCTTGGACTAAAATAAAGAATTGGTGACAACCATGAGAAGTATAGAAAATATTGTATGTGCTCTGAAGAAAAGAGTCTTTATAGTTAGGCATGCTAGTGTGCACTTGTAATCCCAGCACTTGGAGGCTGAGGCAGGAGGACTACTGTGAGTTTGAGACCAGCCTGGGCTACATAAGGCATTCAAGGCCACTACATAGAGAGACCCTGTTTCAAAAACAAAACAGAACAAAAAAACAAAAAACAAAGAGAGTCTTATTCCAGAGAAAGGGAAACCAGCAACATGGTTTTTAGAGATGACCTTGAATCAGGGGTGTATTTGAACACGTGTGGAAGGGGCTGGGATATTTTGGGCTGAGAGTCCAGGATGAGCAAAGGCTGGATGTGGAAATATCCAGGTGGCAGAGAAATTGCAAGCAGGTCGGGCTGCTGCTGCCTGCTGTGGGGTATGAAAGACTGGGCTGGGTGCCGAGGGTGGGGAACCTTGAATGACAGGAAAAGAGCCCACATTTGATCTCATGGATGCTGAGGAACCAGAGAGAGAACTTTACACACCCAAATCATCTCCAGAATCCAAAGATTGTCTGTTCTCAATGTTCTTGGAGTCTTACTCCTCCCCTTCAACTCCAACTCCATTAGGGTACCAGCTGCACCCTTAATGTCCCTGAATGATCTTTCTTTCTTTCTTTCTTTCTTTCTTTCTTTCTTTCTTTCTTTCATCTTTTTGAGACAGGGTCTCACAGGCTGGCCTTGAGCTCACTTTGTAGCCCAAGCTGGCCTAGAACTCACAGCAATCCTCCTGCTTCAGCCTCAAGAGTGCTGAAATTATAGGCTTGCACCACTATGCCCAGAAGTCCCTGAATTTTCACTCAACAGATTCATCTTCAAAGGAGACAGTGCCCAGACACCTTCTGATCCCAGCCCACCTTCTCTCACAAACCTCCCACTGACCTCCATCTTCTCTGGGAGGGTGTCTGGACAGTGCAGCAGTACGTTTTCTGGTGTCCAGTGTAGAGGGTGGACCAGGAGAGGCTCATTAAAGACTGTCACTCAAACTAGCCAGCTAAGCTAAGGAAGACGGGAGACTGGGACAGAGCGCTTTGGGAGTGTTCTGAAGTCAGCACGAGCTGCTATAGTCCAGACCCCTCAGCTGGGATCCGGATCTTGAACTTAGAGATTTGGACAAGTGAAACGTCTGGCTTCTCAGCCCGCACAGCTAAGAAGCGGAAGACCCAGTTAGATGGCAGGTCCCCCCACGGTAAGGCACACACCGGAAGTGTCGCTAACGCTCCCTCGCCTCTCCTTCTAGCTCCCAGTTGCAGCCGTCCGTCAGTCCTTTATTTCAGCACCACAGACAGCTCCCGGATCTTTGCACATTGGCGCAGTGGAGCTCCTCAGTCTGTGGCAGTCCTTGCTTGCAGAATGCGTTTCTTTCTTTCTTTCTTTCTTTCTTTCTTTCTTTCTTTCTTTCTTTCTTTCTTTCTTTCTTTCTTTCTTTCTTTCTTTCTTTCTTTCTTTCTTTCTTTCTTTCTTTCTTTCTTTCTTTCTTTCTTTCTTTCCTTCTTTCTTTCTTTCTTTCTTTCTCTTCCTTCCTCTCTTCCTTCCTCTCTTTCCTCTCTTTCTCTCTCTCTTTTCTCTCCCTCTCTCTCTTTTCTTTTTTTGGGGTAGGGTGAGGATACTGGGGTTTGAAGCCACCTCTTCACACTAAGCTATATCCTCACCTATTTTTTATTTTGTTTCTTTTCTTTTCGTACCGGGGATTGAACTCATCACCTTGCGCTTGCCAGGCAGGTGCTTATGCTGCTGAGCTAAATCCCCAGCCCTTATTTTTACTTTGAGACAAGGTCTTGCTAAACTGCTAAATTGCCCAGGCTGGGTTTGAATTTGCAATCCTGTCCCAACCTCCCAGGTTTCTGGGATTGCATAAGTCTCCATGCTCAGATGCTTGGAGTACTACTTTTGTACCATATTAAGTTACCTTCTGATTCGACTCTATTACTGCATAAATAGGGGAACTGAGGCTTTGGGGGAAAACAGGGCAAGTCATACTATCTAAGAACCAAGGATCCAAGTAAACAAATGTGATGAAGATTCTTGTGCAACTACATTCTAGTTGGATCCAGGACCCTCCTAAGCCTCCACAACATCTTGTCAAATTTCCCTGACTGTCAGATTTCCCTGACTATTGAGTCTTCTAGCC
This sequence comes from Dolichotis patagonum, assembly GCA_004027295.1. NCBI lineage: Eukaryota > Metazoa > Chordata > Mammalia > Rodentia > Caviidae > Dolichotis > Dolichotis patagonum. The sequence continues at coordinate 21,902 of PVJX010008831.1, forward strand.
ACAGCCTCATCCAAGGAGCCCTGCATGAGTGACCACGGTCTGCATGTCAGTTCCTCCTTGGAACTCTGGGGGACCTGAAGACTGCACCCCCCGAGTGGTTGTGCTGCTGCTTCTTGTGAGGGGTCGGCAATGAGTCCTGGTTGCAGGCTGCAGGCTTGTGCTTCCATCTGGAGAGCAGGAGCCACCCCTTTCTCTCCTTTGCCTCTGGAATATTTCCCAATGGGTTCTGGCTCTTAGATCTTTCATTAATTTGTTCATTCAATCAGGTAAAGAGGGAATCAAGACTAATGGAACAGACTGGGAGTCTCGTGCTAACAGGGAGCATTCCAGCTGGGAATGGATGTGACTCCCCAGGGAGAAGAGGAAAGGCAAGCCTGGGGCAGAGACCTGGGGACACAGGGGACTTCAGGGAAGGCTGAGGAAAGGACTGCATGTTGTGAGCTAGGAGGGAAAGTGGGCTGTCAGAGTGAAAAGACAAGGGTGCATATGCCGGAGAGAGGCCAGGGCCTGCAGAAAGGCCACACACATGGTAGACAGGTTCAGGAGGCTGCGGCCTGAGAGCTCTCAGAGCTGTGGAGGAGAAGCCAGAGCTCCATGGCTTACAGAATGGAGATTAGGAAGGGCCTGGAAAGCACAAGGTTCTGAGTTCAATTCCCAGTGCCAAAAAAAAAAAAAAAAAAAAAGACGTAGAAACACTCAGAGCAGAGGCAATGAGTGCCACACTCCCTCTGTAGAGATGGCAGGAAAATGTGGCAGGGTAGCTGGAGGAGGAGTCAGAGCTGAAGGAGACAGAGAGATGCTTTTTTTAGGAGAGGAAACAGGAGACAGAAGAAATGCGGGCTGGAGCTAGAAGGGTTCCTGTCATTGCAGACCCCGAGAAGATGGGAAAGGTAGAGTCCAGGGGGGCTGTGTTCTCACAGTGGATGGGAGAGTGTAAGGGGGTGATTTTCCAGGGAGGCCCCAGGGCTATTTGAGCAAGCAGGTGAGAAAGCCAGAGCTTCCCTGATCTGGGGGTGATTCGGGAAGCAGGTTGGTAGGGGGAGTCTGGTGGTCAGCAGGATGAGAAGGCAGAAGGGCAGGCCCTGTCTTTGTGGGGAGCTAGTCAGGTCCTCAAAGAGTGAGGTTAGGGCAGGAGCTGCTGAGGGGTGCTGGAAGGCTGAAGAGGAGTGACAATAGCCAGCCTTGGACCCTTACTTCAGGTCCAAAGAAGGGGAAAGACTTGACAGGGTGAGCCTGGCTCCTTGAGGTCACCCATGAGGTCCCCACCAAGCCCCCACCAAGCCCGAGGCTATTTCTGATTTTCTCCTACTCTGGCAAGAGAGATGAGGTTTATTAGGGGTGCTTGGGTAATACTCCTGACACCTCAGGATTGCAGAAGGGCTACAGAGGGGGCTTCCCTTTTCCCCATAGAGGTTTGTGTCTTCCTATATGCTGCTGGCTCTTAAGGTGACCGTGACAGGACACTTACTTGGAAGGTTACTTATTTATTTTTCTGAGATAGGGTCTCTTTATGTAGTTCAGACTGGTCTTGAACTTACTATGTAGCCCAGGTTGGCCTGGAACTCACAGAAATCTTCCTACCTCAACCTCCTGAGTGCTAGGATCACAGGCCTGTACCACCATGCATGGTTTTTCATTGGCTTGCCTTTGTGGGATAAAGGTGGACAGGGGTTTGGGGCCTCAGTAAGAGGCCTGCTCCTCAAACTAGTCCCACTGCTGAGGAAAAGGACAGGAGACTTTACCCTGACCTCTCACCCAGAATCAGTTTTACATCCAGCCATAGAAACATGGGATGTGGGTGCTGGGGGAAACTGAGGCTGAACAAAGGGAAGGCCTCGTGAGTGGATCGAGCAGCACTCCGGAGGCATACAGCCTGCCAGGCATGGGGCTGGGCCAGCCCTGCAGACACAGCCCGCACCCCCGTCCTGATGCAATCTGCTCTGTTTTCTGCTTGGTTCTGAGTGGTGCATAGCTCTCTGATCTGAGGCAAAATCAACCTCTCTGAAACTTCCCTGTTTGACCAAAGCCCACCTGGAGACCTATGGCTCATTGCCGCTGTGGTCCTGTGACAGGTGGCAGAGATGTGCCCGCACAGGGCCCACATCCTCTTCACCTGTCAAGCCTTTGGCTGTGACAGCAGTGACACTGGTGTGTATTTCTGCCTGCCATGCCTTGGGAGCCCATTGTACAGGCGTGAATAGCTGCAGTCCAGAGGGGCTGGTCTGGGGGCAACTCGGCCAGCGGGTGACAACGTTGATGTTAGAGCAGTTCTGAAGTTTCCTGACTTGCAGCCCTGAGCTGGCATCTGGGTGCTTCCCCTTCCCGTCTCTGAGCCATAGAAGAAACCAGGTGTAGACATCAGAAAGCCCTTGGTGATGCCAATGTGCCCCTGCTTTGTGCCCTTCCCACCACGCCAGTTCCAGCCCATGCTCTCCTCGCCTCCTCCTCTTCCTCCCCAGCCCCAGCTCCAGCCCCAGCCCCAGCCCCAGCCACCTGATAACCTCCTGAGCAGGCCCCACCCCTGCACACCCAGTGACACTCACACATGGGCCCCAGGCCGGTCCTCCCTGGTGAGCACTCCCTCCTTCTCCATCAGCATCTGCCGGAAGGTCCCCACCTTCTGCTGAATCTCCTCCTCCGAGTACCTGTGGGGCACAGCAGGTGAGAAGGCCGCTCTCCTGGGCTCAGATCCCTCCTGACCCGAACAAGCCGGGCTCAGCCCAGTTCAGACCCCATTTCTGGGTCATAAGCACAGACTCTGGATTGCTGTAACTGAGGTCACAGAACCCAGCCAGGCCAAGGTCAAGGGCTGTCCATTTCACAGCAGACTAGTCAACAACCAACCCCCCCCCCCAACCCCGCCAACTAGACAAACAAAAGGAAGGGTTAAGCAGAGTGTGGTCCTAGGCTTCTCCCAGCACTTGCAGTCCCAACTTCCTGGGAGGCTGATGCAAGATGATCTCTCTGAGCCCAGGAGTTGAGAAGAGATAATCCAGGTGTGGCTGAGTCTCTCCTTCTTCCTCGTGTCAACCCTAGAAGGTTCTCCCTCCCCCTCTCTCCAGTACTAGGGATCAAACCCGGGCCTTTGCACTGAACTACATCCCCTTTTTATTTTTACTTTCTAAATTGCTAAATTGCACAGGCTAGACAACTTGAGCTCCTGCTGCTTCGGTCTCCCAGAGTGCTAGAATTACAGGCCTGGGTCAACCAGGCCAGCCCCAGGTGTCTTGAGATATTTTTCGGGAGAAGTGACAATCCTGGCCTTGATGCAGACGTGGTCTTTTCTGCCCTTCTGCCTCATTGATCTTCTGATCACGTCTGATCTTCGTGACAGCTTTGAGAGGTCCTCAGAGTGTCAGCACCTTGGCAAGCTCAACGCTGCCTGGTGGCCTGGGGAGTGGGTGGGTGAAGTCTGGGCCTCAGATGTGAGCTTTCAACCTGGCTGCTCTGTTCAGCTTCACTGCTGTGTTCCTCACTCCCTGTGCCCAGTCTCAGGGAAAGAGCGCAGAACTGTCTACTCCCCATCCCCACCACCATGCTGGGAGTCAGTCATTATCCTTTCCCGCTGTGGCACCTCAATGGTTACTTTCCGGCTTTCCCAGCCCCTCCAACACCTCCAGTCCTGCCCCTCAGGGCCTTTGCACACACAGCCTTTCCGTGTGCCTGATACACACAGGTGTCTGGTAGCTGTTGCTAAATGACCCCCCCCCCCACCTTGGGCTGCAGGTCACTGTTGTGGGCATAAGATGTGATGTCAGAGTAGGGGCAGTGGGGGTGTCCTATCTTGTCTCTGCCATTGCACAGCACGTCCAGCCCTTTCCCTTGAGTCTATCCATGAAAATGGTATGTCATTTTTTTTGGAGGAATGGGAGAATCTCATCTCTTCTGTCCCTTTTTCTCTTTCTTTTCCTCTGGCCCCAGTCAGGGAGTTCAGGCTAGTCTCAAACTCACAGCAATCCTCTTGTCTCAGCCTCCCGAGTGCCTGGATTACAGGCATGTGCCTCTACACCTGGCAGCAATTCTTTTCAAAAGCCTTAATTAAAAAGCACATCCTTTAGCTCATAAACTAACTTCCAGATTTGTCCTGTGGAAATAATCGTGGCGAAAACACAAAGCCTCATCTTATTGGATGTTGACGGCAAGATGGATATCTCTGACCAGGTCTGGTGCCAGTGTTTGTGTTTCCATAGCAACCTGTACCTCCTGGATCCAGGGCAGGTGGTTCATGCTCTAGTAATTATCTGTTGACTCCTCTGTATCCTGCACTGGCCCAGAGTTCCCTGAGGGCAGGAGCCTTCTGTTGGGTTCACTGTGGCATCTCCCCATGGCTGGCATCCACACTGTGGCATCCAGAGATTTTCTTTTTTTTGGTGCTGGGGATTGAACCCACGACCTCATGTTTGCCAAGCAGGCACTTATGCCGCTGAGCTAAACCCCCAGCCCTATCCAGAGGTTTTTTGACAGATGACTGGCTGGGTGATGGAGAGGCACTGGAGAGTTCGAGGGTTGGATTTTCACTGTGGAAAGATGACTCTGGTTGGGGTGTGGCTAGAGAGAGGGACCGGGGAGCAGTGGGGCTACACTGAGCTCTGGAGGGGTTGAGGTAGGAGCTGGTAAATCAGAGCCCGAGTGTGGCCCTGAGAACAGAGGGGAAGAAATGGACAGTGCCGGGGTGTGGGGACCACTTGGCTATGTGGGGGTTTGGATGGGAGCCCCAGTTACTTCTCAGCCTGATTCTCTGCAGGTTCAGCCTCCTGTGCTGCCAGTGTCACCAAGCTCCGGGCCCTGGCTCATCACAGTCCACTCTGTCCCTGTTTAGCTCTGTCTCAAGCCTTCCCTTGGCTGCCGCTGGCCTGGCTGCCTTTTGGGCAGTGCAGAGCCCTCAGCCTGCTGGCCTGGCTCATGCCCAGCAAGCACAGTGGAGGCGCAGAGCAACTGCTCCCATCACTTTCTCCTGGGGACACAAGCTTGTCACTGTCACCTGCACAGCAACAAACACAGCACAGGCCTTTTAACAACCCTCAGCCCTGGCTTATAGAACCCTGCGAGGGTGACCATTCACTGGGTCACCTGGATGGGGCCTTGGCTCAAGAGGGGCTGGGATAGACACAGCGGAGAGTGAGGCTGGGCCAGCACCCAGCAGCTTGGGAGGAGCCTCAGGCCAGAGTCCAGGTCCAGCTAGGTGTCCATGGGGTGGGGGTGGGGTGGGAACAAAGCCCAAGGTCATAACTTTGAGCCCAGCCTAGGTAATTTAGCTAGAATCTCTCTCAAAATTAAAAATGGTCTGAGGATGTAGCTCAATTTGGGAGGGCCTGGGTTCAATCCTTAGTACTGAGGAAAAGAAATAACTGGAGCACCATATGCACCAGGCAAAGGCCGGTCCCAGTCAGCGGGTCTCAGGGAAGCTGTCTGACTCAGGCGCCTCCCTCTTCTCGGTGGGGGTGCTGGATGACCAAGAGGCCTCTGCTCCTGGGCACCTCTTGTATTTTCTCTCCTTTCTTTTTCTTTTTTTTTCTTCCATTCTCTCCTTCCTTCCTTCCTTCCCTCTCTCCATTCTTTCCTTCCTTTGTTTCTCTGTGGTACTGAGGATTGAACCCAGGTCCTTTGCCTTAATCTACATCTCCAGCTCTTTTTAATAATTACTATTACTTTTTGAGACAGGGTCTTGCTAAGTTGCCAAGTTGCCCAGGCTGGCCTTAGTGACTGAGGGGGACTTTCAAAGGAAAAAAAAAAGGGTTGGGGGACGTAGTCAGGGGATAGGCCTGAGGTTCAATCCCTCCACTCCAGAGCCTCAGGCTCAAAGTCAAGAGTGTGCCAGAGTGTGGGGTGGGGAGGACCTGGGAAGGTAGTGTGGTCTGTCTCAGTGCCCAGACTCCTGACTCCAGTGTTCCCCATCTACTCAATCCCCATCCCCCAGGAAGGAGAGGACTGGAAAAAGTAATTTTGCCTGGTGGGACTTGGCTCACTCTGTGGGGTGGGGGTGGGGTAGAGGGAGCACTGCATTTTAAAAGGTCCCTGGAAGGGAGGTACTCCATCTTGCCTCTCTGCCTAGACCCAAGTGCTTTCTACATAGTCTCCTAGGGCAGTAATGGCGAACCTTTTAGAGCTTTCAATGATGCAAACAGCCCTCTGTGGCACGCTCGCCATAGGTTCACTGCCTCTGTCTGAGAGGGACGGCAGCCTCACTCCCATCTTACAGAGGAGCAACAGGGAGAGGAGAGGGCTTCAGGCTCCAAGCCTGGTTAGGGGCAGAGCTGTGCCCTGTCCCCCAGCCCCATAGGTGATGGTCGCCTGCCTGCAGAGTCTGCCTGGGAAGGTGACTTCGAGTGCATCTTCAATCACCAATGAATTAGATGGTTCTCCATCAGTATTAAGGAGAAGGATGGCTTTTTTTTTTTGGTACTGGGGATCGAACTTGCAACCTTGCGCTTGCCAGGCAGGTGATTAGGCCACTGAGCTAAATCCCCGGCCCAAGGATTGCTTTTTAATGGGACTGAAGAGTGTGTTCCTGTGACTGGTGGGAATATTTGTCAAATGCCTGGGAACCTGGTAAATAAATGTGAACTAACCAATGTGTCTGGAAATGATATTAACGACTAGAGTTTATAAACAAGCAAGGGTCCCTGGTGTTTATGGAGCGCTCTGTGGGGACTGGCCTGGCTGTGACTTGGACCTTGAGAACTACCCTGCAAGGCAGGTGTCCCAGTCCTGTAGGTGAGGAAACTGTGGTTTGACCAAGGTCAAGTTACAGCTGTGAGCTTGGATCACATATTGAAGGGTGGCTGCACCTCACTGACCAGATGGTTGCTGAGGGATGGGGAAGGTGTGCGTGGGCTGATCCCATCGATAGCTTTCAGGGAGACGCCCATCTAAGGATTGTCTGGAGAAGGGAAGGACATTGGGAGGTCCAGTAGATGCTTCCCAGAGAGGCAGGGTCCTTGTTGCTGGGAATCTAACACCAAAGAGGCAATCCTACACCTCGGCTTCCTGCTCTGGCTCAGAGAATGAGGGGTCCTGGGGGTGCAGTGAAAGGACGGGGTGTTCAGGAAAGGGCAGAGGCTGGTCCTTGCCCATCTCTGTCTATTCTATTGTTTCCTGTCTATTCTATTGTTTCTTGTCTATTCTATTGTTTCCTGCCCACATCCACCTACCACTCTCCCCTCCCTCTTGGGGACCCCCAACTCAGCAGGGTTGGCAGGTTCCATGAAGATCCTGGATTCTCTCTGCTCCCCACCAGCTCTACCCCTGGGACCTTATTTCTTCCTCTGAAACTCACAGCTCATCAAATGCTTTCACTGCCAGCTGGAGGCTCCTTTCTGTTCGACCTCAGCATCTTCCCACAGCTATGCCTCTCTGCGGGGATCCTCATCATCTCTACCTGGTCCCTGGCTTGCTTTCTTGTCCCTATAGGTGGCCCTACCTGGGGCCAGCTTGGATGCTAGATCCAGGCTCAGCTCTGGGCCCACTTTCCTTTTGACCTTCAGCAAGCGGCCTCTGTGTCTTTCTTCTTCCTGAGTTCCACAGAGATTCTGGCCCATGTCTTGGGGAGCCCAGCAGGCCTGGTGACAGCACAGGGATGATTGAAAAGATACTGCTGGGCTCAGGCTATCTGGGCCCTATGGGGTTCCAAACCCCACCCCAGGCAAAGGCTGCTACTAGGCCCTACTCTCTACTTTGATCCCCACAGCAGCTGCTCCACACTGGGACCCTTGGGACAGGAGCAAAGGGAGTCCTGGGACTTCTGCTTCCCTGGCGTGGCCCAAATGGGGATGGCTTTGTTCTCGGCTTCTTTGCCTCCGACTCCATGAGCCAGTGAGGGGATGTGGTAGCAGTGGGGACCCTAAACCTTTACTGCCTGATGCATGTGCTGAGTGACTGGAGTGCCCCAGGCCATGGGTCTTCATTGGGACAAACTCCTACTCATCCTCAGAGCCTACACAAATGTTCTCTCTTCCCTTGCATCTCAGAATCTCTCCTCTGAGCTCCTGAAGTACTCCTCTGTCCTGTTCCTCAGTCATACGCTAACCTGTTTTGTGGCAAATGTTAACATGCTTTCGCAGGTCTGGCCTGGTGTGTGTGTGAGGGGGTCTTTGAGTACAGGAAGTGACTCTGGCTAGGCTGAGTCCAGCAGGTGACTCCTTTGGTTACAGTCAGTGGTGGTAAATAGTGAGGGCCCTTGTGGCCTCTCACAGTGCTGTAGTATTGCCATGTCAGCTCCATTCACTCATTTTATAGATGGGGACACCGAGGCCTTGTGTTGTCATTCGTGTTTTCATGCCTCTTCTCCCCATGGAGCTGGATGTTTTCTGAAGGGCAAGGGCTGTGTTTCCTTAGCTTCTGAGAATCAGAGCCTGGGAGTCTGACAGAGAGCAGGTATTCAAAGACCGCTTGTGAATAAAGGTTGAATAAGAATGAATCAAAGGTAGGCTGGGCTTTCAGTGATTCCGCCCAACCCTTGCCTGGACCAGGCTCCCAGGTCTCCTCTGTCAACGAGTTCTGTTTAAACCACGCCCATACGGACCGACCACGCCCACAGCCACGCCCACACCAGAGCCACGCGCCACGGCCCCTTGCTCACCCCTGCTCCTCCATCATCTCCTGCAGCTCCATGCACTTGAGCTCCACGCGCCGCTTGCGCTCGTGGTCTAGGATCTCGCGGTGCGCGCGCTTCACTAGGCCCGGCTCCGCGGCGCGCAGCTCCTCCTCCGGCCGCGGCCAGGCCCCGGACGAGGCCCCGGGCTGCGGGAAGCCGTTGGCGGCGTCCGGCGGGGACGGCACGCCGGCCGCCCCGTTGTTCACGGTGGAGGACATGGCAGCTGGCCCGAGCCGCCGGCCCTGCGGGACAGACACAGTGCAGAGGCGGGAGGGTCACTTCCTGGTCACCCGCTAAGCTCCTCTTCCCGTGTGAGCTAATCCTGGAGCTCCAGGGGCCTCTCCTGGCCCTAATCCGCATCCTCCCGGGCTGCAGGGAGCGCAGGTGACAGGTCTGAACTCGAGTCACACCTCAGCCCGGGTTGGATCCTGGACTCCTCAGTCCCCTTGAGCTCCCCAGCCAACCAAGGCCTGTCTGAATCTTTGTTGGTTTTATTTACATGCTATTCTTTCAGGCATCCCCACCCAGGTCCATTGTCCTGGTTCTGTTCCAATCCAGTCTGCACTCAGCCCAGCCCAGGAAAGACAGGAAGTTGGGGCTATCTCCAGGTTCCACTCTGTTCCTCCTGGATGCCGTTTTCAGTTTCCATTTTGATCCAAATTCTCCAAAGACAGCCTTCCGGCTTAGGGTCTCATCCAGATTGAGGCCCAGAGAACTGTCCTCTCCTTTGTTCTAGAAACACTGCTTCTAATGATGTGACCAAGGGTGACACTGCATTAATTCTCCAGGCAGCCATGTGCTCCTGTAAGTTTGGGTGGAGCTAAGAAACCCTGGCTCTGTGTTAGGTCCAATGTAGAGCAGGCACCTGTTCACACACACACACACACACACACACACACACACACACCAAAGGCCTCTATCTTAGCAGAGGGGAGGCACCTCCTGAGCTATTTATTTCCTTTTCCCTTCTCCAAGTCTCTGCTAGTTGCTAAGCAACAGGGAGGCCTCATTCCCAGGGAGTGGGATGAGAGGGAGGGAAGGGGAGAAAGGAAGTAGAGAAGAGATTGGGTCTGCCACATGGGGTCTTCCCGGCCACACTGCCCCAGCATCCCCCAGGGCACCCTCCCCTCCTGGCCTCAGAGCGATGGGGTAGGGAGGGATCAGAGCCATAGGAACTGGAAGGCAGAGAGGAGGACAGTGAGGGACCATCAAAGAGGCATTGAAGGGGACAGGGTGACAGTGTAATGAAAACAAGCAGCTCCTCCCTCCCAAGTTCCAGGCCCCTGAGTTCTATGCCAGGTTCTTCAACTCCTTGCTGTGTGACCCTGAGGATGTCACTGCCTTTCTCTGATCCCTGCCAGTGCTTGGGAGCATTGTCCGGACTCCTCAGGAGAGAGGGGTTTTGGGGGGCCAAGGTACCACAGCTGTTCCTGAAATCTACTGTCTTTACCCCAAGCCCCACCAGCTTCCCACTCTGTCCCTGCACCCCACTTCCAGCAGGCCTTCTCCTGGGATGCCCCACAAGCATCATCCACTTGCCATGCCCTAATCCAGGCTCTGGGAGCCCAGCTTGTCTCTTGCCTAGGCCACAGTGCCTGGCCGTTATTGACCTCTCCATCTGGTGGTCACCTGAGCCAGGGACAGGCTTGAAGTTTGGAGTCATCATGGCCTCTGTCTGTTGCCTCAGTGTCCTACCTGGGTTTGCTGCCCTCAGACCACCATCCTTATCAGCAGCCTGGAAGATCGGCCCAAGACCACACCAGACCTTGTCATGCCCTGAGTCAGCTCCAGTGACTTTCTGTCACCTTGGCTTAACGCTGTGACGTGGCACGGCCCCCTGGGGTGAGCTTCCTTCCTGCCACTGCAGTCCTTCACTTTCTCGGCCCAGCCCACTCTGCTTGCAGCTGCTTCTCCCAGGACCTCTTCACCCAGCTCCAGCTGTCCTCAGAGTCACCCCTTGAAGGCATTGTCACCTTCCAGAAGCCCCCCTCACCCTCACCCCTGCCACAAGCTCTTGCCACTTCTCTCAGCACTGCAGGATCACAGTGTGACTCTCCTGGGCAGAGGAGAATTTAGATCTCAACTCTAGTGGCAGCCAAGCGTCCAACACACGTGGAGATCGGCACACAGGAACTGAACCAGTCAGAGAATTATAAAGGGAGGCCGATGGAGGAACACAGGGCAAACTCAGTACAGCCCCAGGGCCCCTTTGCTGTCTGGCTTCTACCATCTTGAAACTTCACCCCCTGCCGCTTTTTCCCCAGAGCTGGGATGGAACCAGGGCCTCAGGCATGCCAGGCAAGCACTCACCACGGTCTGACTTCTACCCCTGTTCTGCCCCATCCTGAGCCAACCTACAGCTCCCTAGAGCTCCCACCCTGTCATCTTTCCTGACATCGTTCCCCTTGGCTGGATTTCTTTGTCTTCTCCACTGAGGAGCTTCAGAATCCTTCAGGGCTCAGCCCAGATGGTACGTCCTCTGGGAAGTCTTCCCTCCTCCAGGAAGTTTGATTCTTTCACTTGGTGTCCCTATAACTTTTTTTTTCTCTCCTTTAGTACTTGAGATTGTCCCCTGCCATTTTTCTTATTTTGAATTAAGGTCTTGCTGAATCTCCATACTGCCCAAACTGGGCTTGAACTTGAAATCCTCCTGCCCCAGCCCCCCAGAATACCTAGGAGTGCCACCATGCTGGGCTTCTCACACCTTCTGCCCACATCTCTAATATGACATTTAGATCCCTAGGTTCAATTTATGTGCATCAGACTCCGGTTCCTGAGTGTGAGTGGCTCAGCCATGGCTTATTCCAGGCCTTCCAAGCTGACCCCAACACCTGCACTCTGAGCGAGTGTGGAGAGGGTGCTGAGGCTCCGGCCCTTGAGACTGCTCTCCACATCTTCCCTCTGACCCCACCTATGACTTGGCCGGAGCTCCCAGAATGCAGGAGAGCCGGGGGAGTATTCTGCACTCCAATGCACTGGAATTTCCCAACCCTGCGCAAGTCTATTATTCTCAGCTGGAGGAGAGGCCAGGTGACATTGCCAGGGTGATCTTTGCTAATCTAGAGGGCCAGGGAGACTGGTGTGAGGTAAGCGGCAGGCGCAGGCTAGATCTGCACTAGGACAGGCAGCGTCCAAGGCACAGAGGTGCCAGGCTGGACTCTGAGGCAGAGTGAGTGGAAGTCCCCTCGGCCCTAAGAGTGGACACTGCATGCCCAGTCCACTGCCTCCCAGGGCAGTGACAACTGGCTGGGAGTCCCTGCAGGCACAGGGTGTCTCCGTGGAGCATCATGGTGAGACTTCACAAGGAGGAGAGGACCCTGAGCTGAGAGATACAGCTACAGAGAATCCGTAAAGTCCAAGTCCAAAAACCCCAATGCTCCAGAATCTGAAGCTTTCTGAGTCCTGACCCGACTCCACAGTGGCAAAGTCCGCGCTTGATCTCATGAGACGGGTCTCAGGCAACACGAGGACATTACAATAGTTTCAGATTACTTAAAGGCTATGCGTATGAGGTGTGTATAAAACGTAACTGAATTTCATGTTTAGACTTGAGGTCCCCTCCCCACGACACCTCTCTCTGTACTGAGGATTTGCACTGAGCAACATCCCCAGCCATTTTTTTCTTTTCTTTTTCTTTCTTTTTTTTTTTTTTTTGAGACAGAGTTTAGCTAAGTCTCTAAGTTGCCTTGCCTGGGCTCAAACGTGTGATCCTCCCGCCTCAGCCCCTCCAGAGTGCTGGCAATCACATGCTGTGGGAGCCCATGCCCAGCAACATGGCATTATATATATGCAAATATCCCCAAATTTGAATACCTTTGAAATCTGAGACTCTTCAGAACTTTTGATAAGGGATATTCAACCTAAGGTTTTTTTTTTTTTTTTTTGGTGGTTCTGGGGACTGAACCCAGGGCCTTGTACATGTAAGGCAAGAGCTCTACCCCTGGGCTACATCCCCAGCCCCTCAACTTGAATCTTTTACTACTGTAGTTGGTTGATAGAGGGACCCATATACAGGAGAAGCAGATTCATGGACCAGAGTTGTGTTAGATGCAAGTATTTAGGGGAGGACCCCGGGGCTCTGTCCCTGACTGTGTCTGGTCCAGTGGTTGAAACAGGAACAGCCTAGGATCAGATCTGCAGAGGACACAGTCTGGGAGAGCTCATCAATTGACAGCCAGAATCTAAAAGGACTCAACAGATGGAAAAAAATGGAAAGAATCTAAGAGGGTGGAAAAGGACAGAGGAATGGCACACCCTGGAGCTGGGTCCCAAAGTAACTTTCTAAAATTGGGATGGAGTAGCCATCGTCTAGAAGTCGTATATTTAGGGAGGATTTAGGGATTTTCAATGATCACAGCCTCAATTTGAGTCAATATCATGATGTGGCTGCCAGAAAAACATGTTATCTTCAGCTCCGTCAGCAAAACTACCATGAAGGGGAGATGCTAAGAATACACAAGTGGTCAGAATCCCTATCTTCAAAAATTTGAAGGATGATAGAGGGTTTAGGTTAAGGCTGGTTGAAATATGTTTATTCCTGTGCCGAGGATTGAACTCAGGACTTCTGCACTGGACTACATCTACAATCTTTATAATTAGATTTTACTGGTACATTTTAGATATACATAACAATCAAACACAATCTTTAATTTTTTTTTTTTAATTTTGAGACAAGGGTCCTGTTAAGTCACTGAATTACCTGGACTGGGCTTCAATTTGCAGTCTTCTGCCTCAGCCTCCCAAAGTGCTGGGATGATAAGCACGCACCATCACCCTTGACTACCTGGCTGAAACTTCCGTTGGGAAGTTTGTTAGAAGTAGAGCTCTCTAGTGAAGGTTGCCAGATTTGACAAATAAAACTATAGGATGCCTAATTAAATTAAATTTGAATTTCATGAATTTCCTATTTGGGGCATACTTCTAAAAATTATTCATTGTTTATCTGAAATTCAAATTTAATTGGGTGTCCTATATTTTATATGCCAATCAATTTGTAATGCACCCTAGATCTAAAGAATGAAGATCTCGAGGGATGAGACTGTTCAGGTTCTGCAGGTGATTCTGATGTAGGTGTGGATGTGATTTGGGCCTACCCTGAGCTCACTATGTAGCCCCTGCTGGCCTTGAACTTGTGACGATCCACTTGCCTTAGCCTTATGAGTGCTGCACCATTGTGCCCAGCTGACAATTTGCCACCCCCCCCCCCCCGAGACAAGGCCTCACCATGCAGTTCAAACTGATCTTGAACTCACTATGTAGCCAAGGCTGGCCTTGAACTCACAGCAGTCCTCCTGCCTGAGCCTCACCTATGCTGGGATTACAGGTATGCACCACCACGCCTGCTGACAATTTACATTTCTAATCCATTTTTTCAAATCCATGTTATTTTAATGAGAGAAAAAGAAAAAGAAAAAGAAAAAAACCCCCCAAAAGTTAAAACTCATCAATCAGGGGGCAACAATTTGTAATTCTAAGTCTTCAAATCACACCAGTGTTGGTGACCCTTGGACCACACCAAAAGGAGCGAGCCCTACCCAATCTGGATGCCTTTTGAAGACAAAGTCAGTGCTCTTGAGGGGATGTCATCTGGTGTGGACTTCTTCTCAGTCAAGAAAGATTGTTTCATTTAATAGCAGTTGAAACTCTTTAAAAACCAAGCAGTCATCTCAGGACAATGAGAAGTTGGACTCATAAAGAGGAGATAGATACTATGTCATTCAATCAACAAACACTCACCCAGCATTAATTCTGGGTTCCACCCGATTAAAGACTGGGGATTTGGAGATGAACAAGATGGCAGGTCCTATGAGAATAGCAGTGCAATGTAGTTGAAGAAAATTAGACCTGCTTGGTTCATGGGGGCAGAAGACAAGTACACCAGAGCAGGTTAGGCCTAAACTGGGATTCCAGAAATAAACGGGCCAATTTACCACGTTGATTGACGGGTTGTGAAGAAGAGAGGCACCCTTTGTGTGTGTGTGGTACTTGGGATTGAACCCAGGGCCTTTACCTTCATGTACATCTCTAGCCCTCTCTTTAATTTTTAATTTAGGACAGGATTTCACTCAGTTGCTCAGATGTGATGACCAGTGATCCTCCTGACTCAGCCTCCTAGAGTGCTCTGGCTTAGGGAGGCATCTTGATGATCCTGGGTCTCCAGCTTGGAGAGGAGGTCAAACTAGCAGACACAGAACCAGAGCCATGATCCTGATCCTAACCCTCACTGACTCTGACCCTTGGGGACATCAACGCTGGGTCTCTTTGGAGCTACAATGTGAAGTTTTCTCTCTACTGCTGACTGACCGTGACCCGGGTCCCCTCTCTGGACCTTTGTTTCACTGCAGTCAATGAGAGGCTGGATTCAAAGACACCACAGACCTTTTCCCACTCTGGAAACCTGGGTAACATTAACTCCCTCTGTATCCCACCAAACCTTCGTCCCCCCTCCTTCCTGATGAGACTGCCAGTGGCCAGAGCCACAGTGGCCATCCCTGGGGCACAGCGGAGGTTGTCCACTGTCCTAGGTCAGATCCCAAGGCGAGCCCCGATGCCGGAGACATGCCATGCACAAATGAAGCCAGGAAGCTCTAATTTAGTGTATGCCCACAGGGGAGCCCCCCAGCCAGCAAGCGGTTAAAGGGCCAGTGGCCTGGTTTCCAAGCCTCACCAGCGGGTCCCAGGTCTGCCTTCTGCACGGGGTCTAAGTCTCTGTCTCCTGTCAGGCCTGGCCACAGGCCGGGGGTTGGGCCACGAGCTGGACGCCTGTACCAGCAAGTCCGGCCCTGCTGTGATTAATGGAAGGCGAAGCAGCCCATCTGTGTGGCAGGGCCCAGGCCGCTCCAGAGGCACAGCTGCTGGCGGGCGCCAAGGCCTCTCTAATGAGGCCATCACTCTCCGTGGGGCTCCGAGGGAAGATGCTCAGGTCAGCAATGCCCTGCCAGGCCTGCGGGGGAGGAATGGGCGGAGAGGGCAGCGGACACAGATGGCTGTGAGGGAGACGAGGCGCTGCCCTGGGAGCCCTGATTGAGGGGGAAGACAGGGCTCTGCCCTCAGTGAGCCGGTGACTTTGGGCATGCAGCTTAAAGTCTCTGTGCCTCTGTTTCCCTGCCTGGAAAATGGAGCTAATCAGGCACCCCCTTCTCAGGTCGGTGGAGAGAGAAGGGACGCCGTGAAATAGCACCCTGGTAACCCAGGTACCACAGAGGTCTCCTCATGGCACCGGCGGCCGTTGCTCCTGGTGGTCCTTGGTGACCTCCCTGTTTTGGATGTGGAGGGTTGAGGAGTCCCTGGACACCCAACTGATGATGCTGGGAAGCCTCAGGCCATGGGTCTGGTGTAAAAAAGGCTAAGACCTGGGCCTGATTTGGGGTTGTCATCACATGGCCGATGGCAGAAATCCCAGAGTGAGCAAGGCTGTGGACTGTTTGGGGAGCACACGTGTAGGGAGAAGGGCAGGGCAGAGACAGAGACCAGGGCAGGGCTGGTCACTTGGAAGAGCTCGCTGAGACCGCCTGGCCGACTCCCTCTCCCTCATCTGACTGCTGGAAAGCGCCCTCCTCACTGGTGGCATCTGTGCCTGCTCCACCCACCCAGGGGCTCCCTTTGCTCCTGGGCTTCAGAGGCCTCCCTGTCCTGGGGGGACTGTGACCGTTCCCCTTGGGAGCTCATGCCCCCCCCCCCGGGCCTTCCCACTCTCAGAGGACTTCAAGGCAGCTCTCTGCCCTGTGGTCACACAGTGTAAGCACCTGGCAACTGAGTCTTTGTGCTGCCTCCTCCTAGGCCCAGGACAGGGTGGATGTGAGAGGAGGAACACTGGCTTTAGAGTCAGAAGCCTTTAGCTTGAATTCCTGGGTGATCGGGGAAATCAATAAATAGCTCTGAGCCTCAGTTTTCACATCTGTGAAATGGAGATGATGTCTTTTTTTTGAGACAGAGTCTCACAAGTTGCCCAGGTTGGCCTTGAATTCACGGCAGTCCTCCTGCCTCAGCTGTGTGCCACCATGCCAAGCTTGAAATGGCTCTTTGGGAGGTGAGTCTTCTGTAGATAAGGAATTGTGTGTCCAGGCAGGGGACTGTACTTGTCGAGACCAAGGGCACAGCAGAGGCCAGGACCTGGGACTAAGAGGGCCAGGCTGGATGGGATGCTTGATGTAGACAGCGACCCTCCCGGGGAGGCGGGCAGTGGGACCTTCCGGAGAAAAAGCTCGGCGTGGGGAGAAGGCGTGAGATGAGAGTTTTCTGGAGGCAGGATTCATACCAGTGAACTGAACTGAACTGAACTGAAAAGCGCACACGAAGCCGGCCCGTGGACTGTGAAGCTAAACCTGAGTCTTGGCAAAAGCAGGTGCAACAACAATGGCTTGGCAAGATATCTTGTCGAGGGCATGGCGGTGTCTGCCTGTAATCCCAGCACTCGGGAGGCTGAGGCAGGGGAGTGCTGCTAGTTAAAGGCCACCCTGGACTACAGTGTAAGCTCGAAGCCAGCCTGAATGGCATACTGAGCCCTGTCTCAAAAAGACAAAACAGACAAAACCAAACAAGGTATTTTGTCAGCCCAGGAAAGAAAAGCCATCTCTGTTTTAGCCAAGGAATCTAGGAGTCCCTTCCCCTGCAGTCCCCAGCACTGAGGCCAGGTGATCTGTGACACTGACTCGTTTCCCAGAGCAGGATTTTGCCAGCTCCTCCCTGCCTCGTGGGGACTCCTGTGAGCACAAGGGCAAACAGCGGCCACATTAGCAGTAGCTCCAATGAACAGGGACCCCAATGTCCCCCACCCAAGAGGGGGCTGGGAGTAACAGCACCTGAAGATGTGCTGTGGGCTCTAGGAGGGGCAGTCACTGGTTCACTCCAGAGCACACGCAGCCACCAGAGGACAGGCGGGAAGGGGGCAGGGGAGGCACTGGTGCTTAAAACACTGAGATGGAGGCGCTCGGCAGAGATGTCAGAATGAGCTGGGTATGTGGAGAGGAGCGTAGCTGGGAGGGCTTCCTGAAGGAGAGATATTGAAGGTAGGAGTTGGCAGGGGAAATTGGGGGAGGGAGCATGTCCTGGCTGAGTGTGGGGTGCACAGCTGTGGCCGCTGAGCCCAGGCTTTAGGAGCTGGGGAAGGGAGCTGAACAGGGGAGGTCATGGCCAGATTTGAATCTTGCATCCTCAGGATAAAGGGAAAGAATAGCAAAATCCACAATAACCAGATCATCAAACAGCAGAGAAGCCAGCCCTGCCCACCTGGGTTCAACTCACAGATGAGTTTCCTCATCTGTGGAGTGGGCTTAATATCAATATCCTCTTCTCAGAGTGGTTGAGAGGTCAGAAGAATCAATATGCATACAGTGCAATGCCCCAGGACACAATAAACTCCAAGTGTTAAGTGTCGGCTGTCACTGTCACCCACAAATTATGCCAACTGACTTAACAACAATTCTAAACCACTATGGATATGAGTTAGAGCAGAAAGTAACAGAGATCTCTCCTGGCACAGAGGTGCATACGTATAATCTCAGCATTCTGGGAGGCTGAGGCAGGAGGATCACAAGCTCAAGCCCAGCCTGGACAATTTAGTGACTTAGACCCTGCTTCAAAAGTCTTTTTATTTTATGAGAAATAAAAATAGGGGGAGTGTGAAAGTCCTGGATTCAGTCTCCAGTACCACAAAGAAGGCAAGAAGAAAGAAAGAACAAAGAGAACAAAAGAAAGAGAAAGGGGAAAAAAGAGAGAAAAAAGGAAAGAGAGAGAGATCTGTATAAATCAGATCTGCATAAAGCAGAGCAGGTCCAAAGACAGCACAAAGTTGTAAGAGCTAACAGACAAAAAAGGTCCCTTTTCACAGAGGCCAACCCACAGAGTGCTAGGGACCAGAGCACGGGGTAGGAAGCCTGTAGAGAGGGAGGCAGGCGGTGGCGAGGCGCTGGCAGCGAGAGGGTTACCGCGGCTTCCTCGGCTTCCTCCTGCTTCCCGGAGTCTCTCCCGGGAGGCACTGGCTGCTGTTTGTTACCCAAGCCTCTAGAAGACTCCGCCGCCAGGGGAGGGAGCAAAGCTGCTGAAAGCCTTCCTTTCAATTATTTAGCAGCTGGAGCTTCCTGGCCCCGGCTGGAGCCGAGAAAGGCTCTGGCCAGAGCCTCCAGGCTGGGGCCGGCTGGGCTGGCGGCGGGCGGGAGGCTGGTGCCAGGAGGGCCGGCAGGAGAGAGAACCTGGGCAGGTGTTGGCAGGCACCCTGGCACTGTGCTCGGGCGTCTCTGCGGTCCCTCTCCTGCCCTCCTCCTCTATCCAATCTCGGGCTGGATCCAGCCGTGCCTGCGCAGCTCTTGGCCTGTCTCCTCCTCTGCAGACTCTGTGCTGTTGGCTGAGGGGTGGTTGGGCTGGCGAAGTTCCCAGAACAGAGCTGGGCTACGTGGGGCAGGCAAGGCCGGGAAGATGAGCCTGCTGACCGCAGGAGAAACCCGGCAGCTTGGCTGGTGCGTGGGATCTGGACAGCCCATCCGGCCCCAGGCTACTGGTTCCTGCCTCACACGCTGCAGTCTGCTCCTCCCGGGAACACACTGGCCTGGGCTGTTCCTCCTCTGTGACGCCTTCGCTGACCTCCTGGGTGGATGTCCCAAGAGATGTGTCTCTGCTGTCTCCCTCTGGTGGCTGCTCTCAGCGCTTACCTTATTCTACCCTGTCTGTTCCTAGGCCAACTGAGCTTCTCTAAGGGCAATGACTGGGCTGGCGCCCAGCACAGGGCTGGGCGCGGGGTGGCCACCTGAGAATGTCCGGTGAAATCCATATTACGTTTGCACAGATGGGGAGCTCACTACTTGTATTTCACTACTGCCATCTCCAGGGACTTTGATGTGAAAGACCCTTGGTCACTGCTCTTGACACACCCAGAATCTCTGTGTGTTGACATTGCATGGCTGGCCACATTATCACTTAGTTTGTAAGAGTCCTGATCTGTCTCTGAGCAGATGAGAAAGATTCTCCTGGCCCCTGCCCATCGGCTTGGCCCTTTGGGACTCCCAGAGCAGAAGTCTGTCTGAAGACCCTCAGGACAAGGAGGCCTCAGCTATGTGCTCCCTACAGAAGGATCACAGACCAGGTCATACAGCCCGGGCGGGACCAGTGCAGGCCACTGTAGCCCAGGACAGGCTTCACAGGTGGGACAAGCTCAGCCAAACCAAACTGGGAACTCAGACGTGATACCTTATAGGACAGTCGGGAGCCTCACTCCAACCTTACAGGTCAGCGGGGTGGGTCAGAGTAGGCAATCTGGCTAATACAGAGCAGTTCGATTTGATCTACCCACGCAGCCCTGCATGGACCAGCACCAGTTCCAGATAAACACTTGATGGTTCAGTCTTGTCCCGGGTAGCCTAGTGGAACAGAGGAACTCCTGTCCTACCGGCCCATCCTGCTTCTCTTTATGGCCTTCAAGGAAGTTGTCCTTGCCTTCCATGGCACTGTGGAGCACCTTAGTCTTGGCAGCCTGAGCTGGGACAGAGACCTGGGGGTGGGGCAGAGATGGCTCAAAAGAGCAGCTTTAGCTTAGCCATCCATAGCTGAGCTGTTGCTGGCCTCGGGCTGCCTGGAAGTGGTGATCCTTGGCTCCAGGCGGGTGCAAGCCAGGAGGCCTTGCGTGGAGAGACTCTGCTGTCTGCCAGCCCTCCCAAGCGCTGGCCTCTGTGAAATCGGAGGCGCTCATGTGCTCTCCCCAGCTTCCATCGCTCCCTTCTCCTCCCCAGGGAACAGACCTTCCTAGTCACATGGTCACACCGGGGCTGAGAAGGGCAAGATGGGGTGAGAACTGCACAGCCAGACCTGCTAGCTTCCCTCCCCTGGACAGCACGAGGGACGTCCAGGTGGGGCTGTCCCTGGCAGCCCAAACCCAAGATGAGTCAAAGTGGAGAAGCGATGTGGTCCCAATGCCCCAGCTGCAGAAACTATCAACAGGAACGAGGGATTCTGGACAGACAGGCAGGCCCCTTCCACCCATTAGGCAGGGTACCAGGAGAAGCCAGGGGCAGCTGCCACCACTGCCCACACAATCTCATTATGGAAAATTCCCTCTATTGACTCAGCTCTAATCAGGCAGGCTGCCCTGGGCATCCCCCCCAGGTTCCTGCTGGGCCAGCTGAGATCAAAGAGAGAGCCAGAGAGAGCTGGGCTGGGGGCTGGAGCATCGCCTGCCTTTCCCATCGATCCAGATGCGCCTCTCGTTGCTAGGCAACAGCCTCCAGTCTCTCCCAGTCCTTCCTCCCCCAGGGGCTGCAGGATTGGGCAGTAAAGGGGGAGAGACCGAGAGAGAGCCCCCACATTCATTCTCTGACTTTCCTTGTCATGCTAGAGATTTCTGTCACCAAGCTGGGAGCTTTTCCTTTTGCTGGGGCAGCAACATCTTTATTTTAGGAGCTTGACCCTCCCACCAAAATAGTCCCGTCTCCCCTCACGTTTGTATGCATCTGCATTATACACAAAATCCACATCCCCTCTGCTCCATCTAAGTAAGCACACTCTCAGGAAGACAGGCCACAGACTCACGATGGAGAAACTGGGGACCAGAGAAGCAAGCACCCCAAGTGGGAGCACTGGGCAGACTCCTGATTCCCAGTTTGGTGTTGGACTTCATATTGGAGCCATTTGATCTCGAGAGAATAGCACTAGAGACAAATTCACACTCCCATATTTGAGTGGGTTGGATTTTTTTCCTCCTAAAACGTAGGATGCATTTCATAGTAGTTTTTTTGTTGTTGTTTCAAGTGGTATAATTTAAAACTATAAACTGTGTTTTTAAATAGGCATTAAAATGTACTGTGGCTTTGAGGGGCTGTAATTGACTAAATAATGCAAATCTGATCATTTTATCACAGTTTAATATTTTGCATATTTTATCTACCCTATACTGCTCATCTTTTTTTAATTTAAATCACGGAATATGTGTGCTGCATGGAGTTTTTGTTATGTGGTGACCTACTTATATCACGGTTTATTTAGGATTTTAACGTGTCTCCCCCTTGGAGATCTTTACAGCCCTAGGAGATGCAGGAAAGGGAGTATTTTTCTCCTGGTCCCTGTCAAACTTTTACTTATTTATTTTTAATGCAATG
The DNA here is from genome assembly GCA_004027295.1 of Dolichotis patagonum. Classification (NCBI taxonomy): domain Eukaryota; kingdom Metazoa; phylum Chordata; class Mammalia; order Rodentia; family Caviidae; genus Dolichotis; species Dolichotis patagonum. The sequence continues at coordinate 43,577 of PVJX010008831.1, forward strand.
AAGGTGGAGAAGAAGAGGTGACAAGGAGTCCAAGTTCTCCCCTGAGACCTGCCAAGAGGTGCTCAGTCTCTGCGAGTGACCCTGGTGCCCTTGGTCCTGTCTCTTTCTGTCACCTGCTCACACTCAGCTCTACAGAGTGGTGACAGTTTGTCCCCAACTCCTCTGCCCAGTGCCAGTCACACACTCCAACTCTGAGAGGCATGGCTTTCAGGGTCCTTGACAAATAATAACCAATTAATGTCAATTAATCTGATTAGCCTAAATAGTTAATTAAGCATTTAATTAACAACACTATTGACAATAACCCTCGCTCCCGAGGGATTGCGGGTGGGAGGCAGGAATGGTGGGTGGGGGCAGCAGGGAGGGCGAGCCTCTTAAAGTCACAGTGGGAGGGAGGACAAGTCCTGGAGCAGTGGCCTTTCTGAGCTGCCACCCAGCTCTGCCAATAGCCCAGAATCTTCATCAGGTGCTGGCACTGCCCGGCCACAAGCCCTTCCTGGCTCCCAGCCAGGGAGAGGGTGAATCTTCTATGGGAGACACAGAATCTCAGCGTAGAAGAAGGGGAGACACAGCCTTGTGTCTGGGAAGGGAGTCCCTGTCTCTGCTGCCAAGGTCCCCTTCCCAGGCCTCACACCTCATAGCTTATAACCTCTACCAGGGAGGCCACTGTCACCCGTCAGCCCATAACACAGATGGGGAAACTGAGCACCTCTTCTGTACCAGCCCTGAGCTCGCACTGGGGATCTGTAGTAATACAGGACACAGGTTCCTGTCCTCGAAGAGCAACCAGTCCAAGGCACCTTGGAACCATGTAATCACCATGTTTGTACCACTTTTTTTTCCTCCCAGTAATGGAGGTTGAACCAAGGGCCTTCACACTGAGCTACCATCCCAGCACTTTCTAATTTTTGAGACAGGATCTTACTAAGTCAATAAAATGCCCATGCTTAGGTGTTTGAACTTATGATCCTCCTGCCTCAGTTTCCTAGAGTTCTGGGATTATAGGTATGTGCCACCACACCCAGAAGTTGTACTACTTCTGAGCTGGGGGATGTGGGTGACATTGTGAACCTCCTTGTGCTTCAGTTCCCCTTGGCTGTGACCTGCCGACTGTGTAGGATGCTGTGAGGAGAATGTGCGTTAACCCATGCAGCGGGGGCCTGGCATGCAGGAAATGCCAAGTGAGATGGAAGAGTAAACAACCAGACAGGACACGGAGTAAAAGAGGCCGGACAAGAGGCAGCCCGGGCACTTGGGGGCACATGGAAGGAGACAGCTTGGCACAAGGCACACTCAGAAGACTGAGCAGAGGTGTTAAAGGAAGCCGAGTTTGCACGGCCGCAGCACAACCCCTCGTTTCAGTAGCTCCATCACCGGGAGCTTTGAAAACTTCAGTGGCCCCCCCCCTCCCGGCCACACACTCAGGTTCCCGGCCATTCATTTGTGGTGGTCCTAGGAATCTGTTTTCTATGGACTGTTCTAGAAACGCAGAGGCAGGCCCTCTGCCCCTGCAGATCACAGCTACAGTGGTTCTGGGAGCCCCAGGCCATGTGACCCATGTCCTGAAAAGGCACTTCGGCCCCCCCTTCTCTCCATCTGTCCAAATCACGCTCATCCTTTGGGGGTGACCTTCGGACAGCTCTGGCCTGCGCTCACCTGCTGGAAGCAGCCCTTGGGTCCCTGCTGCCCAGAGGACAAAAGCGGAGCCCCCCCCCACTCCCCACCACACCGTTCCCCACGCTCCTGGGGCCCCTTCCTCCTCTGCATCCCTGCTCCTGCTGTCCCCTCTGCCAGAAATGCCCTTCCCCTCTGGCAAGCCTGCACTCTGAGGAGGCCCATCTGTGAAGCCAGCTCCAAAGTCAAGCAAAGCCCTGGCTGTCCCCGGATGCTCCTGCATCACCCAGATTCTACACAGAGATACTGCTGGTTTCTGAACCCTGCACCTTCATGCAATGAGGGCTGCTCCCACCTGTACTGCCCTGCTCCTCCCTTCACCCTGTGCCAGGGGTGGCAATGACCTGGAGCCTTTAAGTTTACAAGTGCTGCTGAACTAAGGTTTGATGAATGAATGAATGAATGAATGTGTCTGCTTTGTGCTGTCCAAACAGCAAGGGACTTCCTCTGTTCAAGAGCAACCTCCCCTTGCTCCCCATAAAAAGAAGCAGAAAAGAGAAGGATGTTTTGAGGAAAATAAAGGATTGGTTGCAAGTGCCAAGAAGTCTGTGTCAAACAGAGCCAGATGAGGGAGAGGGGACAGCACTGTCGAAGGGAAGGACCTGTCAAGTGTCCCAGCTTTTGTTTCTCCTTGGAGATCCCTCTCATGGGGGAAGGAAGCCCACTCCCAAAACCCCAGGATTCTGTCTGATGCCGAGGGCTGTGTTGTGAGTGGGGGTGGGGACGGGGCAGGCTGCCCATCTCCACCCTATCTGTGTCCTTAGCCATGGTTTCCTGCATGCATCCCTCGACTCCTGGACAAATGTCCCAGGGGTCAGCACCTGGCCCTCTTCCATTGTGCTGTCACCCTCCTGCCCAGATGGACAGGGCAAGCTCCCCCACCCCCGTGTGTGACGTCATTTCCTTCACCCTTTCCCTGGCCCTGCCGTGGTGCATGGGCTTTCTGAAGTGCATGCCTGCCCATTCTACCACGCTGCTCCAAGGTCTCTGTGCCTCTCCTTGCTTTCCAAATAAACTCCCAGCTCCTCCCACCTTTTCAGTGTCCTCAGATAATTCATTCTCCCCTTTGCCCAGCCAGGGCTTTTCATACCTTTGTGCCCTTGCCAGACTGTTTTCTAGAGTGTTATTACTCTGGCACCTTCCCTGTCACTCTTCAAGGCCTGACTGAAATGTCACCTCTCCCAGAAGCCTCCTCTGGCTGTGCACATCCCTGTGGAGAACTTGGTTCCAGCACAACCCAACTGGGTTGTCATGGTTCTTCCTTACTGCTCTGGTTGTCCCAAGGTCGGGGTCACTGTCCCTTGGAGCTCATATTGCACCCAGGAAATAGGAGGCACTCACTAAATATAGATTGTATGGTCTCTTGTACTTACATGGTGACCACTGTCCCTCAGAAATGCACTGGATTTGAACCTTCTCAGGTACCATTTCTTTTTTTCTCTCTCTCTGTGTGTGTGTGTGTGTGTGAGAGAGAGAGAGAGAGAGAGACAGAGAGAGACAGAGAGAGAGACAGAGAGTCTCACTGTGTAGTTCAGGCTGGCCTTGAACTCACTATGTAGCTCAGGTTGACCTCAAACTTACAGCAATCCTCCTGCCTCAGCCTCCCACATGCTGGGATTACAGATGTACATCACCACCCCTGGCTCTCTCAGATGCTTTGAAAGCTACTGCTTGAGTCACTTATAGGGAACTGGGAGGCAGGTAATATTATACTCACTGCACAGGAGAGAAATCAGACCTGAGGGTACAGATAGCACTTGGCTGACATCAGAGACCAGGATATTGGGAATCACCTGATTCCAGCTCTGGGCTCTTTTCTCTGAGGCCTTGTTGGACTCATGCTATCCTCAGGGAATGGGTGACCTCTCTTGCCATCAATGTGGCCTGTTCCACCTCAGTCCTGGCAAAGGGTACTGAGTAAGCAGGCCTAACTCTCTCTGGCAGACCTGTCACAGGTCACACAGCCATCCTCTTTAAGGGGATCCCACAACCAGCAGACCTCAAACTGTGCCCATCCAAGAAAGGGGGCAGGGTGGGCTCTCTCCTGAGCATCCAGGTTCCCAGGCCCAGCTATGTATGGCCAGTAGGTGTTTGATCTCAGCACGGGGGTGGGGGAGGAAACACGCTTTTTGAAGAATCTTTAAAGACATCAGAGAATATTCATGACAGGGGAAAAAGCAGAGCCATACCTCTCCCGACAGCATGTGCCCCATTATTTAGCTCTGTGGATCTACGAACTCGTGGGATAGCCTGCAAAGAGGTGCACTGTCTTATTCATAGTGCTTATCTTGGGAAGGGGCAATTCTTGATGATTTTTATTTTCTCTGTGTTTTCTGTATTTCCAATTCTTGTGTAACAAAAACATGCCATTCTTAAAAGAATTCAACACAACTTGCTCATAGCTGCCTGCACTCTGCAGGGTTCTGGGCATGAGGTGGGGAGGGAGCTGACTGCCGTAGCTCCCCACTAAGGGTAACTGGTGGCCACTCGGCAGCCTTTAGAGGTCCAGGCAGGATGCTGAAGGAACCGGGCACTGCCTGCCTGCTTCAGCTGGCATAGCAGCCTCTGCAGTGGGCAGGAGGCCAGAGTGAGAGCGGCCGGAAGCTGAAGCCAGGCTTCCTGCTGAGGAAGCTGTGCTGCAACCCAACGGGCTGTCGGCCTGTGGGCTTTTAGCTACAGGGCATCCCTGGAGGTCAGGGGACCCTTGGAGCTGGGATCTCTGTGGCCGCCAAGGGAGGCCTTTCTTTCAGGCTAACGGTCATCCTGGACCTGGCTCGCCTGCTCCTGGATCCCCATTCTGTGTGACACAGAGCCAACAGTGCTGGGCCTCTGGGGCCAGAGTCATCACCCCACTGTGCTCAGGACCCAGAAAGAAATGAAAAAACAGGAACTAGCGGTGTCAGTGAATGGTAAGTCATAAGAAGACCCGGGCTGGCCCAGGCTGGGTCAGTGATTGGTGGTAATGGGCTTTTCCTGTCTACATAGCCCCCCAACTGCCCCCGCCCATGTCACTAAACTCCTTCCCATTGTCTGTCTCCTCCTCATTCATTGACCTCACCTCTTCTCTGAGTGCCACCTTCTCCTCACTGCAGCTTCAGTGGGTCCCCCTTTTGGGTTCCTTCCTCTCTTATTTCTGGCTCTCCACAGAGCCAAGCAGTTGAAGGAAAATGGGAGGCACTCACAAAATAGTGACTGTATTTCTCCTGTTCTTCTGGCCCTCCCCACTTTCCCTGGACTAGTTGCCCACGCCCACCAGTTGCAAAATCCCTTCTCCCCAAAGTACCATGAATCAGTGTCAGTCACTGCACCCCTGTTGCTTCTCTGCATCTGTGCACTGGGGTCTTGGGGACCTCCTGGGCTCTGGAGGGCAGCTCTGGGAGGTATAAGAAGGGCATCTTTAGTGTCTCTGTGGATTGCTTCAAACTCAAGGCCAGGGGACACCTAATCTGGCTCAGGTAGAGTCCTGGTATCCCCAGATGAGCTATGGGACTCCTCCAGGTGGTTTTCCCTTTCAGTTACTCCAAACCTGTTACTGGGCGGGACAAGTGAATTTGAAATCTGAGCGAGAATAAACCTTCAAACACTGGAGGTGACTTCTACCTCTGTTGATGGAACCACAGGCTTCCTAGAGGAGAGAGATCTTAAAATCTTGGTGCTGATGGGGACTTTGGGGGCGTATCTACTGAAATTCTATCATCTTATGGTCAGGGATACAGATCCAGAGATGAGAAGTGACATGTTCATGATCACACAAGAAGCCAGGATCAGAGCTGTGTCTAGAAGGAAGGTCCTTGGGCTTCTGTCCCAGAGCACAGTTCCTCTAGTACATGCCACTTTCCATGACCCCTGCTGGCCAGTAGTGCCCTCACTGATCCTCCCAGGAAAGCTGGAGAAGCAGAGATGGTGTGGTTTTGCAGAAACCACCTGAGTCCCCAAGACAGTGGGCTTGGGTTACACCAAGACCTTGCTCTGTGACCTTGGAAAGCCACATCACACTTTCAGGCCTTGCTTTGCTCTTATGCAAAGGGAAGATGGCAGCAGTTTTGCACAGGTTCTGTGAGGATGACATGAGAGCTTGGATGTATGGGCAGGAGTTAAGGAAGAGAAGCTGGACTCTGCTAACCTCCTCATCAGCACCCCTGGCTGGCTTCTGGGATAGGAGGAACAACTTTGTCACTGGGAGTAATAAGATGTGAGTGGAGGAGAAGATGTGGGCAGCAGAGGTGTCCGACCCCAGCAGTGCTGGCAATTGATTGTGACCGTGGGCCATCTCAGGAGATGGAGGTCAGCCACTTAGGAAGAAAGACGCATCGCCAGTTTGCCAAGGTTAGCAAGAAGCTGCCAGGCAGAGGTGGTGGACTGTAGGGACAGCGGTGAGCAAATGGACCTGGACCTGACTTCCCCTTGGGAGGCAGGACAATGGCAGGGGTGGGTGGCAGTGGGGGTGTCTAGCTTTCAAGATAAAGCACATTCTACTTCAAAATATCCTTGTGACCTTGGGAGAGTCGTCTCCTCCCTGCACTGCACATCCTCACCCGTATGCCTCAGGCTCCCCACCTGTGCAGCTGGCACCATGAATCAAGAAACTGGCACTTAACTGGGCCTTGATATAAAGAAGTTGAGACAGGTTGTCAATAACACTACTGCCCCTGGAAAGGTAGCTCAAGTGGCTCCATGACCTTGGGAAAGTCACTCAAACCTTGTCTCTCAGCTCTGAAAAGAGACAATGATGCCTTCCTTGGGGAGCTTTTATGAGGATTATCTGAACCAACTGTAGCATTGTGCCCCACACACAGCCTGGTATGATGCCCTCCACCAGCGTCCACCTCCCCTAGGAAGAGAAAGATATGCTTCAAACACTACTGAACCCTTCCCACCTTGTCCAGCTTCTCCTTTAACAATTCCTATTCATATTCTATGTACTAACACTCATCCAGCACCTTACAGCTTCAAAGTAGCTTCCCATCCATTAGGTCAAGGATATCTTTTGAACAGCGGAACCAGGCTCACAAAATTTAAGTGGTTCACGTGAGGCCATGTAACCTATATTTGATCCCATGTCTCTCTGACTTCAGATTCTATGGCTCCTGACTCCCACCTCTGGAAACCCAATCCATTCTTTAGTCACTCTTCCAGAATCCCTCCTCCACCCTTCACAGGAAAGTGGGATAACGTTAGAGTGGCATAACGTTAGAGAACCAAAACGCTGGTGTTATATGGGAGCAGTTTCATCGTCAACTTGGCCCTATTTCTGGCAGAGGAGGAACCTATCACAACCTGGGGCCATGACCTTAAGATGCTCCCTGGACAGAGGAACTCTCTGGTCCTGTACTGCACTCCATCAAAGTACCTGCTTTTCCTCTTGACGCAGCATAAAAGACCAGCCAAGGCCCCCCTTGGTGGAGTGGGGAAGTGGGAAGTTACTGCTGGGACAGAACACAGACACTGGATACCAGGTCGGGTTGGTGCCTCTCTCTTGCTCTCTCCAGCTCTTTCCTCCCAGTGGACCTTCTGCCAGGAGCAGAAACTGCAGGAGGCTTTGACACTGTCCAGTCAAGAGCCCTGGGAAGGAGAGGGAGGAGGTGGCAAAGGAGAGGTTGTGTCTCTTTTCTCAGCCTTCATCTCTACCAGGAATTTGCCACGGGGCTGGGCCCACTCCAGGCTCTAGAAACTCTCCCTGGGTATCCAGAGAGGCTGCCAAGAACCCTCCTCCCAAACTCCCAGGGCTATTTTCTCATCTGGGTCCTCCATCGGTTTCCCAGTGTGAGAGTAAATGCCAGCCTCTGTGAGACCCAGTTCTCATTGCCAGCTTCTGCCTCCCCAGGGGCGTTGGGTAGCTGGGAAAGGGGCCAGACTGCCCCCTTGCCGGCAGCCCCTGCTGGACAGAGGCCCAGCATCCAGGTGGGGGCCTTTTCCCTTCACCCCTGCCAGTGACTAGCATCTCCACAGGGACCCTGCATCTAGCTCTCTCTTCCTGGAGGTAGATCCTTCTCCTCACGGGGGGAGGACAATTGGGTTGCAGTTGCGGGGGGGGCTCCTTGGCATCTTGATGGGCAGGGCCACGGTACTGTATGCCCCAGGGTCTGGCTTATGACCCTGCAGGGTTTTCACTTTCTCTATCCCTCTCAGTGAAAAAAACAACGTTCTTCATCTCTGTCCCCCAGGTGACTCGAACCTAGACAGGCACTTTAGCAGTTTCCCAACGCCCACATTTCACCCTGGGGCTTGCAGATTGGGGTCCCAGGCCCGAGGTTCAACCCAGCCCCAGCCCCTCTGGGGAATTCCCCCGCCCCAGCAGGGGCTCTCACCTCTCTGCTGACTGCCGCACTCTGCTGGGCGCTGGAGCCAGGCCCTCTGGCCCCGCTTGCCCGAGCCGCCTCCTTGGCTTAGCGCGGCCGGGCAGCTCCGCGGCCCCCACGGCCCCGCGCCCTCCGTCTCCCCGCGGGCGCCGCCGCCGATTGCTGAAATGCTGGACAGCGCACCACCATAGAGATGGCCTCCTGGGCCGCCCGCTGGCTAGAGCGGCATTGCACCTGGCGCTCACAGCGCCCTCCGCAGGCCTGGAGGGCCACCCGCGGCGGAAGAGAGGGGCGAGGCGTCTCACATGCCCCCGCGGGACATGCGTCCCATCCCTTGCGGGAGGTGAGTGCCAACCCCGAACGAAGTCTGGGGCCAGGGAGATTATTAATTTGGGTCTGAGGACATCACTTGGTATGCAGAGTTCTTACCAGGACTATTTGTGCAGGTGGGGTCCGGCTAGGGGACACCTCTAGGACGTCTTTGTTATCGTGTTTCCTGGAAACTGGACGGAGGCTTTCCACGTTGCTGGGTCGGGACTATAGGGTCCTGAGTTCAAGTTACCATTTGGTTACTTGGAGTGACTCCCTTTTCGCCTCTTCGGTGAGCAGGCTGAATGCAGGGTGTTCAGGAGAGAGGGCTTTGGGAGCGCGGACATTTCTCTAGTGGAAGCCAGGAAGGTGCAGGTCCCTGCTTCACGCCCTCCAGAGGTGTCCCCCAAGGTTGTCTCAGGCCACTGAGCTAAAGGGTGCGGAACAGGTCGGGACAGGGGCAAGGCAAGTCAGATGCACAAGTGGGCAGATTTTTTTTTCTTTTTAAGTACTGGCGATTGAACCCAGAGCCTTTGCAACTGAGGCATCCTAGCCCTTTCAGTTTAAGACAGGGTCTCACTAAGATACCACATTGCCTCAGCTAGGTGCCTGAGCCTCCCAGAGTGCTGGAATTACAGATGTGCACCATCACATGCAATTTGGGGTTCAGATTTTAAAAATTTGCATGACGCTGAGTGCTACACTTGGGTCTCTGAGTGTGTTTGTTGTGAGTCTGCATGCCTTCGAATCTGTGTCTGATTTTTTTGGGGGGGAAGTGTTTTTTGAGACAGGTTCTTACCATGCAGTCCAGGCTGGCCTTCAACTCACTTTGTAGCCCAAGCTGGCCTTGAACTCACAGCAATCCTCCTGCCTCAGCCTTACAAGTTCTGACTTCTGTGTCTGATTTTGTATCCATGTTGTGGAGTTACCACATCAGGCTGCTGTGTCTGATTTTGCATCCATGTCTTGGAGTCTGTCTGTATGTACTGTCCTGCCCTTTCCCTCTTCCTTTTGCTAGGTTTCTTTGCAAAGCTGTCTTTGAAGTGTGTGTGTGTGTGTGTGCGCGCGCGCGCACGCACGCGCGCGCACACACACACACACACACACACACGTTTAGGATCCTCACACTGTTTGCAGAACAAAGGTTGAGGGTGGGCTAAACTGCTGCAGCCCCAGAGCCCCCGCAGTGCGTGCTCAGCTGGGCTTCTGCCTTCTGGCTGCATGAATATTTCATCTGCAGGGGCTGTGGGTGGGCAGAGCACCAGTCAGCTGCTCCCTCTGCTGGGCTGGGCCTCCCAAGGAAGAGCAGGGAGCAGGCAGATCAAGGGGTGGGAGGGGTGCCCCAGAAGGCCTGCAGCTTCTTCTCGCTGGAGGTGTGTGCTGGGTGTATGTAGAGAGGTGCAGGCAGGCCACAGAGACAGGCCCATGGCATCCTCCATCTCATTCTTTAAATGAAGCTGCCTTCCCGAGACCTTGCTCTCCATATTCACTTGTTCCTGACCAGCCTCGGCTTCCAGTCTGTCTGGAGCTGCCCCAGCCAGGCACAGTGCTGCAGTCTCTACAGCCCGTTTCCCGGGCTTTACAGCCAGAGCTGCATCAGGATACAGGGCATGGGCTGTGTGTGTCGGGGAGGAGGTACAAGCTAGCTTCAAGCAAGTCTGGGGGCCTTGTTCCACCAGAGATGGGGGAGCCCTCAGAGCCTGGCTGTCTCTTAGTGCCAGGGCTTTCCCCCTTCCATCTCTGGCTCATGGGGATAGACCTCTTCCTTGGTTTCCCTGCCCAGCCTGCCAATTTTCCAAAAAAGCTGCTCTTACTGTTGTTACTCATTTCAACAAATGGCGGCACCATCTTTACCAGTTTCTCTGCCCTCCTCTGCCCTGCCCTGGGCCTTGGGAGGCTGACCAGGCGCCCAGTTGTGGCTCCTGATGGGGTCGCCCAAGGGCAGGCATCCTCAGAAACATGGATGATGGCAGGAGGGAGCTGTTGAACTCTATCCTGTGCTGGGTTCCTTCCCAGCTCTGGGCCAGTGGTCCCACTTCCAGTTCTAGTCCAGCTCTGGTTTTCAGTTTCCTCCCTGTGGCACTTGAAGCTGAGGGGTGGTGACAGCACCCCACCATCATGTCTTCGGCTGCTTCTCTTGCACAAGAATACTTCTTGTGCTTTCTCAGGTCCCCATCTGCACCTCTGTGGTGCCTTCACTTAGACTTTGGAGGGTGCTGTCTACTTCTTCCTGGGGCCTTGACCCACAGTCTGGTCTCTAAGTTAGAGCCCCTCTTTCCTCCCTTCTCTCTGTAGACCTCACCTCCTGGAACTCTTGCCTTGTCCTCAGCCCCAGAGTGTCTGTCTGGGCCCAGACTCCGTACCTTCCCCACCCTGGTGCCCAGCCCTCCCTCCCTCCTTCCCTCTCAACCTACATCTTTCTCAGAGGACTGGTGATCAGTGGACCCTTTTAACACCTCCCCATATCAAGCAGTGTCTCCTTGCCCAACAGTTTTCCCCCTTAACCTCTGAGATTTTTTTGTTGTGATAAAATATGCATAACATAAAATTTACCATTTTAACTACTGTCAGTGTACAGTTCAGAGGTGTTAATTACACTCACATCGCTGTGCAGCCGTCGCCACCATCCACCCCCAGGACTTTGCTCTTCTTTCCAAGCTGAGACTCTGCATCCTTGAAACGCTAACCCCACCTCCCTCTTTCCCTCAGGCCCTGGCACACACCATTCTATTTTCTACCTCTATAAATATGACAGCTCTGGGGTCCTCATATGAGTAGGATCACACAGAAGATGTCCCTTTGTAACTGGACATTCCATTTAGCATAAGGTCTTCAGGATTCATCCATGCTGGGGCCCGGGACAGGATTTCCTTCTTTTTAAAGGCTGAATAATATTTCATTGTATGGCTAGACCGTGGTCCATTCATCTGTGGATGGATATTTGGGTGGCTTCTGTGTTTTAGCGATTGTGAATAATGCTGCTGCAAACATGAATATACAAATATCTGGCCAAGTCCCTGCTTTCAACTCTTTTGGGTATATGCCCAGGAATGGGATTTCTGGGCCATATGTTAATTCTATGTTTAATTTTTTGAGGAACTGCAGAATTGTTTTCATGGCAGCTTCATTATGTAGATCCTATCAGCAATGCAAAGTGCTCCCACCACTCTAGATTTCCCCCAACATTTGTTATTTTCTTTTCCTTCTGTCTTTTTTTTTTTTTAATAGCCACCATATCAGGCATGAAGTAGCATCTTGGTAAGTGACACTGAACACCTTTTTGTGTATGTACTGGCCATCTGTCATTCTTTTTGGAGGACTCTTCCTAACTTTTATCTTATTACCACCTGTCTCTGTTCGTTCTGTCTTTGAACTCTAGACCCATGCGCTGTGTGGCCAAGGACTTTGTTCATGGCCGTATCCCCAGCTTTGGCTCCTTAGCAGATGCTCAATAAATATTTCTTAGCTGGACTTCGGCTCTGAACACTTTCCTCAATCCTTTCTCAAAGCATCTTCCTCCTAGCCTCACCAGCCAACATTTGGTCCATCGGACACTCTGTCATTTGCATTATGGGAGTATCAGTCCCATGAACAAGGCATTGCAAAGGAGTCTTGGGCCAAGGATTCAGGCTCAGTGCCCTGAGTCTGGGATGAATTTGTGTGGCCTGTTCCCCTACTCCATCCAGACACACTCCACTCAGTCTACCTCCCCTGGCCCCTCCCTGTCCACCACCATGTTACTTGTCCCACTTCCTCTTGCTCTTCCTCGCCCACCTTTGGGTAAACACCACTTCCAGGCAGCACCCCCAGCCCCGGGCCTGCTCAGTCTTTCTGGGACCCCCTTACCCAGAGGTAAGAGCAGGAGAAACCTGTGATGGGAGTGAGGCCAGGCCAGGTTGGCGCCCTTCCCTCAGCAGACAGCCAAGCTGAGAGAGTGGCTTACAGTGACCTCGACCCCACAATCAGCCCTGCTACATCTCTAGGTCCCCCGGTGCCATTTTGTGTCTAGATCCTGAGCTCCACCAGGCAGGGCTGGGTCATGTCCTGTTCTGTATCTCCTGTGCCACCATGGAAGAGGCAAGAATCATTGCTTGAACCGTATGGTTGTGCAAGCCTGTGATCACCACTCTGGGAGGCTGAGGCAGGAGGATCACAGGTTTGAGCCTAGTCCAGACAGTGTAGCAACTTACAGAAATTCTGTCTCAAAATAAAAAATACAAAAGGCTGGGGATGTAGGTCAGTGTGAAAGCCCTGGGCTTAATCCCCAGCATCAGGAAAAAAGGAATTATTGCCTGATGCATTGAGTTGTCTGATTTTGTATTTCTGCCTCCAAACCATTCTGTCTGTCTGTCTCTGTCTCTCTTTTCATCTTCCCCAAAGAACCTACTCCAGCTTGCCTTCTCTCTTTCCATGTGATGTGATGTAGACACCCACCTAGAGGGCATTGGCCTTGGAGTTAGCTGTTCTCTTCTAGTGCTTCTCAGGGTGTTTCTATGACCCTGTGTATGCGAACTGCCTTGGTGCCTGTTACAAGTGTGGGTGCCTGAGGGAACCTGCTGCAATGGATATCTGGTGCTGTGTAACAAACACTCCAAAACTGAATGACTTGAAGCAACTACCATTTTGCTGTATCTCACAAGTTTGTGGGTTAGGAATTTGTACAGGGTCTGGTTAGGTGACTTTTGTTGGTGGCCCAATGGGGTCCTTTGGTTTTCAGCTGATGGATGGGCTGTGGGCCAAAGGGTCCAGAACACTGCTCGGGGGCCCAGTGGCAGACGGTTGGGGGTTTGGCCTCTGCTCAATCTTTCTCCTTCTCTCTAAGGTGCTACCATTGCTCACTTGCCTCAGCTCCAAGAGTAATTATTCCAAAGGAGAGGACTAGAAATAAAAGTTACCAATTTACCTATTTCTCTCCTTCCTGTTTGTGAGACTGGGGATTGAACCCAGTCCCTTGTGGATACTACCATTCCTAACCCTTTTTACAATTTTTTCTTTTGATACTGGTCTTACTAATTGCCCATGCTCAAACCTCCTACCTCAGCCTCAAGAGTAGCTGGGATTACAGGCCTGTATTACCATGCCTGGCAGAGCTGTCCAATCTCTTAAGGGATGGATTCAGAAACTGCCATGACATCACTTTCCTCACTTTCCATTGGTCAAAGCAGTCACAAACCCCACCCGCACTTACAATGGTGCTTCCCCACCCATACTCAAAGAGGAGGAGGATGGAATCCCATTTCCTGATAGGAGGGTTCAGGAGTTGGTGGCTGCAGTAGTTTGAGTGTGTCCCCATAGCTCGTGTTCCAGACCCATAATTCCTCAGTGAGGCAGTGTGGGGAGTGGGGCTCTCTTGAATGGGTTAATGCCTTCCTCTGGGAGCAAGTGCTTCTGCTCTCGCGGGACTGGACTGGTTATCGCGAGAGCAGGTGGTCGCAGAATGAGGCTGCCGCTTATTATTTTTGCTTCCTCCCTCCCTCACTTGTCTGTTTGCTTTCTTTTGTGAGTTGAAGCAGCATGAGGTTCTCCGCGAAACCAAAACCTCCAAGAATCATAAAATAAAAGTTTTATCTTTTTTTTTTAAACCCAGGACCTTTTAAAAAAAAAAAAACTGTGAGACAAGGCTCACTAAATCACTAAGTTGCCCAGGCTGGGTTCAGACCTGTGACCTTTCTGTTTCAGCCTTTCCAAAATGCTGGGATAACATGTGTGCACCACCACGCCTGGCTAACCTCTGTTCTTTGTCATCACCTGGTCTCATTATTCTGTCACAGCAACAGAAAACGGACTGAGGCAGTGGCCTTGTACTTCATTGCATCTACTGAGTTTCATTTTGGGGGGCCCTGCGCATGCTCCCCAGAGCATCTGCTTCGGGTCCCAGCTCTTTCCTACCGAGTGAGCCCCGAGAGCTGACTGCGCCCGCCACACTGGGCACACGTGCATGTGGTCAGGCTCCCCACAGTCACTCGCCAGTCTTTTCTCTCCCTTCCCACAGACATACACTGGCACTTGTGACGCACAGGGACACATGGCTAAGGTGAGGCCTGAGCTGTCAGTGTGCGTTTGCCAAAGACCCTGCATGGGGCACACAGTAGGTGTTTAGTTATTGCTTGATCCTAATTTCACTGGACAGAAAGGCCTGGAAGATAAAAATAACCACTTGAACCTCAAACGCAGTGGACTTTGTGCAAAGCCACCAGGTTACACAGGCAAGAAGTAACAGTCTGAGGCCACCTGGACTTGCTGACACTCCAACGAGCAAAAATGAGTGAAACTGGATGTGATGGTGCACACCTGGGGAGGCTGAGACAGGAGGATCACAAGTTTGAGGCTAGGCTGGTTCACTTAGCTAGACCTTGTCTCAAAATAAAACATAAAAAGGGCTGGGAATGTAGCTCAGTTCAAAGGTCCTGGGTTCAATTCCCAGTGGCAAAAAATAAAGGCTGGCTGTAGACTTTTGAAGGCATATCCATTGTCCTCTCCCTGAAACAGGGATGGAGATGGGGCAGGACCCTAAAATGTCCTGCAGGAGCAATCCCAAAGGTCCTCCTGTAGGGAGAGTTGGGGTCCAGGTTCAGAGGGTGAGGAGGATGTGTTAGGGTCCGGTTTGGAGGCAGACCCAGGCCCTAAGTCCAGATTTGCTGCTTATTAACTGCATGGACTTGAGCCAGTCATTTAAGCTTCACCCAGCCTCAGTTTCTTCACCTGTCAAATGGGACTGATAACACCCATCACTGTGACTGTCAGGAGCTGCTGAGCAAGGGCTGTTTTCCTAATACGTGGGTGCAGGGCCAGTGGGTAATCTGGTGTCTGATATCTGGAGAGTGACAAACTGGTCCCTGAGTCCTCCCCTGCCCAGATCTGATCCTGTCCCCCTTCACCCCCTGTTGGCCTCCTTGTTCCCCCAACAATGCTCAGTGCCCTAGTGGCCATGGATTGTGTTTGGGGACCACTGGGGATCACACTGGCTCTTCCTCTTTGAGTCCCTGTCTGCTCAGCCCAGCCGGTCTCTTCTTCTGTTTCCTGCCCCTCCTCCCAGCACATCACTCCCTCTGCACAGCCTGGGAAATTGAGGAGTCTCTTGTGGCAGGCAGGCAGGGCTGACCTTGAAGCAGATCTTTAATAAAAAATGAGCAGAGGTGCGGGCTCCCCCGCTCGCCTCCCTACTCTCCTCCTGTACATCCATCAGAGGCGCCGGACCCTGGGTTAAGCACTGCTTTTATTAGGAGGCCTAGAAGGCTGCAGATTCCCAGGACCGGGAATGGAGGGTCTGGGAGTAGATAGCAGGGTAGGGGGCTGCATGCAGAGGCCGTGGGTTCTGCCTGCTTCTGTCTTAGGGCTTTACATGGGAGCCTCTCACCCTCCCAGTGGTTCAACCTCATCCAGGGCCTAAGATCATTCTATGAATCAAGTCCCCAGCTGACTTGGGGCTATTTCCAGCCTGGGCCTGGAGGTAACAGAGAATGTCTTTGAGAAGTGCTGTATTCCAGTGATTGTGCCTGATTCTCATGACCTCTAATCCTCAGTGAGCCCATGAGGTGGGGATTGTTGTCCCATCTTACAGATGAGAGTACTGAGGGTCAGTGTCCCAGAATTTGTCTATAGCCCATCCAGAATTGCCCTGGAAAATGTGTGGAATAAATTTTTGAATGGATTTGCAGATGAATAAATGAATGAATGAATGAATGAATGCGAATTCACTCAAATGAATAAGTGAATAAGGCATTCAGTCAGTGATCTCCACTTGCCAGGACAAAGGGACTGCATCCTTCCTCCCTTCAAAGCCCAGAGTGTGGCGTTGTCAAGGTGATTAGAATGTCCAGGGCCAGTACCTCTCCCAGTGCTGCTTGTTGCATGGAGATGGGCCATGTGACGAAATCTCGCCATGCAACAGAAACAGAGGTGACCACCTCCTGGAAAAGCCTCCCAACAGGCACATGAGCCCTCGCTACTCTCCCTTCTGCTGTGGACCACGCGGTCGTAGGAGGCTGGTTCCTGAATCTTCACGTCTAGGCAAGCTGCCACCAGGACTGCTAGAAAACGAGAAATCCTAAGTCAGAGCCAGGCATGGCGGTGCAAATCTGTAATCCCAGCACTCGGGAGGTTGAGGCTGGAGGATCACAAATTTAAACTCAGCCTAGGAGTTCAGCAAAACTCTGTTTTCAAAATAAAAATAAAAAGGGCCGAGGCTATAGCTCAGTGGTGGAGTATCCCTGGGTTTGATCCCCAGTACTGAAAGAAAATTGGAATTAGCCCTCAAAATCTTGGGGTTTATGTCGTAGTAGCTAATTTTGCCCCAACACAGACACACACACACACGAGTCAGTTATTTCTCATCAAGCTGTGTCTAGACAGAGGGTCCTCCACACGCTTGAGCCAGGGACCTTAGCTAGAAATCCATCAGGCAGGGGCTGCGGCCACCCTTACAGGCATCTGTGACCTTTGTCTTTTGCCTGCCAGCCTTAGGGACAGGGTTATCATCTGGAAGTGTCCTCCTCACCTCCCAGGGCTTGTAGGGAGTTAGAGCTGCTCCTGGAGTGGGGCAGGGACTGAGAGTGACCACAGATCAACTCGTCTGTGGTGTGATGAGTCAGGACAGTGGCTGTCCTCAGGGGTGGTGACAGGAAGGGAGCAGGGTGGTGGATGTGTTCTCCTGTGTGCTCAATCAGTGACAGTCTGTCCGGCTGTGAGAATGAGATTTCTACCTTTTCTGCGTGTATCGTTTCTCATTTCAAAACTATCAGGGGAGGTAGTGCACATCTTTACTCCCAGCACTCTGGGAAGCTGAGGCAGGAGGATCACAAGTTTGAGCCCAGCCTGGATAACTTAGTGACTTAGCAAAATTCTGTCTCAAAAACAAAAAATTTAAAAAAGTCTGGTGCTGTAGCTCGTGTGAAGGCCCTGAGCTCAGTCCTCAGTGCCACCAAAATTAATGAGTAGTTGATTTTTAGAATATCCCAAGAGGAAGGTTAGGGTGGAGAGAAGGTGTGAGCGAGGGTGGCTTTGGTCCTTCACCTGTGCTGGGGCCCGGGCCACCTTTGTCCCCCTTGGCAGGTCCCCTAGGGGTCACTTGCACATCTGCCTCTGACTGTCCCTTGCTGGGCCCCTCCCGTGTCCAGGTCCCTGGCCTGAGGCTCCTCACCCATAACAAGCACACAGCAACCTCTCCCTGGAGCCATGGAACACACATCCAAGTCCCCACGTCCCCATCGAGGACAGGGCAGGCAGGGAGTGGCGGCAGCAGAGACGGCAGCTGAGGCTGCCTAGGAGGAGGTGACCCAGTTTCCTCTCCAGCACACGTCTGCTTGTAGCACAGATTTATCACCTGAATCTACCACACACTTCCACATGTGGCACACACACACGTGTGACTCACACACATCTGACACGTGTCTCATTGCAACACCACATGGCCAGAGGCCCACACACATGCCCCGTGTCCCTCTGTCACCTGTCCCCACCCAGCTTCTCCACTCTGCACACCCATGAACTCCTACACCCTCTTTCCTTGTGCGTAACCAACTCTGAGCCACACATTACATCTGTGTGGTTCCTCCATACACAACATGCACTCCTACATAAACACAGGCAGGCACACGTGAGCCTCTGTGCACAACTGTGCCCATCCACACTGGGACAGACGGGGCTGGCATGGCCTGTCACACCCACACTGATCCGGCCCCAGGTACCCAGAGATAGGGGCAGATTGACTGAGGGTTCCTTCGTGGAGCCCTAGCCTAGGCCCCCTCTTCTCTGAGAGGCCCTCCCTGAGCTGTAGGAAGCCCATCTGTGTGAGTACACCCTGCAGGGATCTGTGAGAAGCCACGCTATCCCAGGGGACCACTGGGGTGCGCTGCTGGGTGGTAGCAGAGCCTCTGGAGCTCAGGGGGTCCCTGGACTGTGCCCTGGGTCTGCTGGCTCTGGCTGCTGTGTTCCGGGGAGCAGGTGCCTGGCTGGCGTGGCACAGGCTGCGAATGTGGGGCAGGGAGAGAGCTGGGGCCGCGTGCGCAACGTGTGAGGGCTGTAAGTAAGGTGCATTGAATTCCACGCTACCCAAAGCCTCCCCTTGTCCTAGCCCGCCCTGCCCTAATGACTTCAGGGGCTGAGTGGCTGAATTTGCTCCTGGAGTCAGAGGCCAGCTCAGAAGACGCAGGGCCTGCGACCCGGCCCTGAAGGTGGGCACCACAGTCCCTTCCAGATGCTCTACCTGCTGCCCCAGGATCTCTTGCTCTTCCCTGCTCCCCTCCCCTGCCTGGCCACGCCTTCCTCATAGCACTGAAGACTGGCCCCAAGTAAGCAAAATCACAAAGCATTTCCATTTATGGAGCACCCACTGGAGCCATGTGCTTTGCGTATTTAGTCTCCTTGGCAAGCCTGGGAATGGGAATTATCCTCTCCATTTCACGGGTGCAGAGCTGAGTCCTAATCAGGGAGGTTAAGTAATTTGCTCAGAGTCCTCAGCAAGAGAGTAGGGGGCAAATGTCTGTGATCTTGCTGGGCGTGGTGGCACTTACCTATATCCTGGCATTCCGGGAGGCTGAGGCAGGAGAATCGAAATTCAAGCCCAGCCTGGGCAACTTAGCCATTTAGCTAGACTCTGTCTCAGAATTAAAAGTTTAAAAAGGGCTGGGGATGGAGCTCAGTGTGAACCCTGCATTCAATCCTTGGTACTGCAAAACAAAGGAAGTTCTGGGATCTGGGGTGGGGGCACCTCCCGTTGGGCCTCAGTGAGCGCATCTTTCAGGATGTCCTGGGTTACTGGCCGGCCAGACTGCACCCTCTGGAAGGCTCTTCTGCACTGGGAAGCGTGGAGTCAGATTTATCACGCAGGACTGTGCCATTTATAACGCGGCTTTGATAATTCATGTTCTGTCTCCTCATTTTTGCTCCACCCAATGCCTTCTGTGTGGCTGTGCACTTTAACTCTTTGCTGCTGTTCATATTTGCTAGGAGCCTTGATATTTTCTTCCTCCTCTTCTTCCCTTCTTGTTTTGCTTACTTCCTCTCCCCTTTCCTCCTCTTCCTCCTCCCTCTTTTGTGGCACTGGGGATTGAGCCCAGGACATTTCACGGAGCCATTAAAAAATTCTTTTTTAAGGGCTGGGGATTTAGCTCAGTGGTATAAGTGCCTGCCTGGCAAGCATGAGGTTGTGAGTTCAATCCCCGGTACCATTGGCCCTGAAGCAAGGCCAGCAGATCGCTGTAGCTGCTGGTTTCAAACAGGAGCCTAAAGAGAATTCTTTCTGTGGTCTGTTGGCCATTTCAGAGCTTTGGAAATGGAATGGTCAATTCATTAGAAAGAAATAGCAGGTGAGTATGGCGGACTTTGGGGGGCCTGCAGGGGAGAGACCCTGGCGCCTCGGGACCGGCACTGTGCAGTTGACTCGGGGTGCCGGGAGAACAAGGAGCTCCTCCTCTCTCTGGGGGGTGGCTGAGAGTGTGGCAGACTTTCAGCGGCCTGAAGGAGAGAGACCCTGGCGCCTTGGGACCTGCACTGTGCGGTTGACTCGGGGTGCCAGGAGAACAAGGAACTCCTCCCCTCTCTGGGGGCAGCTGAGAGTGTGGCAGACTTTTGGCAGCCTGAAGGAGAGAGACCCTGGCACATCAGGACCTGCATGGTGTGGTTGACTTGGGGTTCCGGGAGAACAAGGAACTCCACCCCTCTCTGGGGGCAGCTGAGAGAGTG